>JAPMUY010010855.1:0-12888 GCA_026901105.3 Galaxias olidus | reverse complement strand
CGTACAGCACAACGAAGTGTGGAGATCTGGCATCGCGGCTCCCTACTACCGAACACTAACCACACTCATGGCAGGAGTGCATGTCCCGTGATGAAAACGACCACTAGGGGGTGGAAGAACACAACATAATTTCTTCAACAGTGGAAACGTATTAGCTTAACGTAGTTACGTTATCTGTCAAGCACCTCCTCCAGAGTTGTGGAACACTGTTACAGTATAGTGTCTCCCTGTATTGCAATAGGAGGAGGACCAACTGTTACAGTGTGGTGTGCCTCCCTATATTGTAATAAGAGGAGGAAGCTTACCTCCGTCAACTACATGGTTTGACAGACTAGATACATTGAATGCTGAGCCATTCTGTGCAGGACCGACTGCGGGGCTTAGTGTGGGTTGGACTGTACGTGTATTTGATCGTCAAGCATGTGTTATTTCTGATTTTAAATGTTTTATTTTCCTTCTTTTTTTGTTACGTTGTTTAATATAATTTTTAATTACCTGCCTGTAAACAAGGCCACTGCTTCAAAAGACGTTGTCTCAGCAAGTCAACCCTGTATGAATAAAAAAATAATAATAATAATAAAAAATAAAAAAAAAACTGCACTCCGCAGTTGCAATATACTTTTAGGAAATTATCCACATCAGTGAAAGCATCATCGAGGGTCTCCATCACGCTTCCCATAGTCTGTTCTCCCACCTGCCATCTAGAAAGAGAGGTACAGGAAAATCTGCGACAAATCCAGCAGGATACTCAATTGTTTTGCACGTAAGCCGTCGGGATCATCGACACACACACACACACACACACACCCCCTTATTTATGTAAGTACACAAGAAAATGACAATGAATGTCATCAAAAGGTGTGCAGAACATTTCATCGTAACAGCTGATCACTGCCCTCTAGTGGACAACATAACACACAACAAGTTAGGTGATAAAAGGTTTTTACATTCAACAGTAAGTCATCCATTGCAGGTCATTACAAACACAAAAATGAAACAAATAACAAAAAAATTACATCCAAAATGTAAAGCTAAAGCAAGTTACACACAGCATTTATATAAAAAATGTTAAGATCTTCAGACCACAGAAACATTGCTGAACCTTAAAGCATGTTTCTTGTGCCTCAAGTTACATGTTAGCTGTACATATACAATCCCTGTATTTCCCTCAAGCTACAGTTACAATCTCATACATATGCAGTATATATATATACATATATATATTTGCCCCCCTACAGATACTTATTGTTTTTGCATTGTCACACTTAAATGTTTCAGATTATAAAACAAGGTTTATATCAGACAAAGATAACTTGAGTGAGTACAAAAAGCTGTTTTTGAATGAATATTTCATTTATTAAGAGAAAAAGCTATCGAAACCAACCTGGCCCTATGTGAAAAAGTAATTGCCCCTTAAACCTAATAACTGGTTGTGCCACCCTTGGCATCTTAAACTGCAATCAAGCGTTTGCGATAACTGGCAATAAGTCTTTCACATTGCTGTGGAGGAATTTTGGAATTTTGACCATCACACTACCACCACCATGTTTGACTGACGTATGATGTTCTTTACCTGAAATGCTGTGTTAGTTTTGCGCCAGATCTGTGGGGCCTTGCACCTTCCAAAAAGTTCCACTTTTGTCTTGTCAGTCCACAGAATATTTTCCCAAGTCTTGGGGATCATCAAGATGTTTTTTTTTTGGCAAATGTGAGACGGGCCTTTGAGTTATTTTTGGTCAGCAGTGGTTTTCGCCTTGGAACTCTTCCATGGATACCATGTTTGCCCAGTCTCTTTCTTATTGTTGAATCATGAACACTGACCTTAACTGAGGCAAGTGAGGCCTGCGGTGCTTTAGATGTTGTTCTGGGTTCTTTTGTGACCACCTGGATGAGTCGATGCGCTCTTGGAGTAATTTTGGTAGGCCGGCCACTCCTGGGAAGGTTCACCACTGTTCCATGTTTTCTCCATTTGTGGATAATGGCCCTCACTGTGGTTCGCTGGAGTTCCAAAGCCATAGAAATGGCTTTGTAACCCATTCCAGACTCATAGATGTCAATGACTTTGTTTCTCATCTGTTCTTGAATTTCTTCAGATCGGGGCATGATGTGTTGCTTTTTGAGATCTTTTAGCCTACTTCATGTTGTCAGACAGGTTCTATTTAAGTAATTTCTTGATTTTACAGTTCTGGCAGTAATCAGGCCTGGGTGTGGCTAGTGAAATTGAACTCAGTTTTCCCCAAAATTTGGTTAATATCAGTTAATTCATGATTTAACAAGGGGGGGCAATTACTTTTTCACGTAGGGCCAGGAGTCTTTACCCCAAGTGAAGGAGTTCATGTATCTTGGGGTCTTGTTCTCGAGTGAGGGTAAAATGGAACGAGAGATGGGTCGGAGAATTGGAGCAGCGGGTGCGGTGTTGCAGTCGCTCTATTGCACTTTGTTAGACGAAAGAGAGCTGAGCCAGAAGGCAAAGCTCTCAATCTACCGGTCTATCTTCGTTCCTACTCTCACCTATGGTCATGAAGGGTGGGTCATGACCGAAAGAACGAGATCGCGGATACAAGCGGCGGAAATGAGTTTCCTCCGGAGGGTGGCTGGCATCTCCCTTAGGGATAGGGTGAGAAGTTCAGGCATTCGTGAGGGACTCGGAGTAGAGCCGCTGCTTCTTTGCGTAGAAAGGAGCCAGTTGAGATGGTTCGGGCATCTAGTAAGGATGCCACCTGGCCGCCTCCCTAGGGAGGTGTTCCAGGCACGTCCAGCTGGGCGGAGGCCGCGGGGCAGACCTAGGACGAGGTGGAGGGATTATATATCCACACTGGCCTGGGAACGCCTTGGAATCCCCCAGTCAGAGCTGGTTAATGTGGCCCGGGAAAGGGAAGTTTGGGATGCCCTGCTTGAACTGCTACCTCCGCGACCCGACCCCGGACAAAGCGGATGACGATGATGAAGATGATGATGATGATGACATAGGGCCAGGTTGGTTTGGATAGCTTTTTTCCCTTAATAAATGAAATCATCATTTAAAAACAGCTTTTTGTATTTACTCAGGTTATCTATGTCTGATATAAAAATTTGTTTCAGAATCTGAAACATTTAAGTGTGACAAATGTGCAAAAACAATAAGTATCTGTAAGGGGGCAAATACTTTTGCACAGCACTGTATACATATATACATATATATATATATATATATATATTTATTTACTGTATATATTTATACAAACATATACACGTGTGTGTGTGTGTGTGTGTGTGTGTGTGTGTGTGTGTGTGTGTGTGTGTGTGTGTGTGTGTTATATGAACAGTGTGTCTGTGTGTGTTCTATAAGCAGTGTGTGTGTGTGTGTGTGTGTGTGTGTGTGTGTGTGTGTGTGTGTGTGTGTGTGTTTGCACCCCTCTTGTAGGCCTGCTTCCTCCTGTGTACTGAGAAACGGTTTTAGGGGGGTGGGGGTGGGGGCTGCCACCGTCTCAGAACAGTGGTTCTCAAACACACCCTCCTTAAACCCCCTCTGCACCAGATACTCTGCACTGCCGAGCACACCACCACTGCTACTGTAAATGTAGGTGTGTGTGTGTGTGTGTGTGTGTGTGTGTGGTTGGGTTGGTGGATGTGTGTGGGGGGTTTCGGCATGTGTTTTTGCTGTTTGTTTGTGAGAGTGTATATGCCAGTGAGATTATGTGGGTGTTTGTACTTTGAGTGATGGGTTATTTTGGAGTGTGTGAGCATGTCTATGCGTGTGTGGGTGTGTTTAGGTGTGTGTGAATGTGTGAGTGTGTGCGTGTGTGTAGGTGTAGGTGTGTGAGGTTTAAGGTGTGAAGGTGTCTGAAGCACGCGATCAATCTGTTGTCTTTCTCACCCTCTGCTGATCAAACTGTCATGTCTCAAACCCCTGCAACACAGAAAGCTCTGAAAATTAACAATTCAATTAAATTAACAATTAATACATTTTCTACCCTGTCAATTATTGTTTTCCAACATTGATTTGTTTTTTAGAAAACGACATCTAAAAGCCGGAACCAGTAAGTTATTCTCCTATAGTTCAGCCAAAGCGACCTTCAACTTTATTAGAAAAACATCGTGACCTCATGTTGTCTGTAAACTCAAAATCTTTGTTTACGATTCTAGTCTTCCATTTCCTTTAGTTTCTAATTCAGAATTCACCATCATTTAAGGATTATACCTGTCTGACATCTAGGATTATCTACCTGTTTTACATCCAGGATTATGCCAGCACGGAGGCTCAGTGGTTAGCACTGTTGCCTCACAGCAAGAAGGTCCTGGGTTCCAACCCCACCTCACCCAAGGGCTTTTCTGTGTAGAGTTTGCGTGTTCTCCGTGTTTGAGTGGGTTTCCTCCGGGAACTCCGGTTTCCTCCCACCATCAAAAAACATGCTGCATCCTCCTACCAGTGTCCTATGTGTGTGAGCAAGTCTATCGTGATATGTTAGGTGAGCAAGTCTATCGTGATGTGTTAGGTGAGCAAGTCTATCGTGATGTGTTAGGTGAGCAAGTCTATCGTGATATGTTAGGTGAGCAAGTCTATCGTGATATGTTAGGTGAGCAAGTCTATCGTGATATGTTAGGTGAGCAAGTCAAATTGGTATCACTCAGATTGAGTGTTGTGTTCGATAGCTGTCGGTCCATTCGTTGTTGGTTCTAAGTAATCAATGGGCGACGAATTTGTGTAAAGTGCTTTGAGTCTTCAGAAAAGCGCAAAAAACTAAATAAAATGAAGTATTATTATTATACCTGTCTAAAATCCATGATTATACCTGTGTAACCACCAGGACAGGATTATACCTGTCTAACATCCAGTTTCATACCTGTCTAACATTCAGGATCATACCTGTCTGACATCTAGGATTATACCTGTCTAACATCCAGTTAGAGTTAATAGCTGGAGTAGTACTGGTCACTATAGCAGTGGTACTGGTCACTATAGCAGTGGTACTGGTCACTATAGCAGTGGTACTGGTCACTATAGTGGTGGTACTGGTCACTACAGTAGTGGTACTGGTCACTATAGCAGTGGTACTGGTCACCATAGCAGTGGTACTGGTCACTATAGTGGTAGTACTGGTTCACAATGTTAGAATTGGATCAGTACCCGCAGAGATGACTGGGTTATGAGGAGAACGAGTCGCTTCTGGTAGAGGGTGTTTACGTTTCTGTGACACACAGAAACGCACGCGCACGCACACAGACACACACACACACACACACACACACACACTCACACACACACACACACACACACACACACACACACACACACACACACACACACACACACACACACACACCACTACTGGGTTGTTAAATAAAAACTATCAAGTTGGCTTTAAGATGCACAGAGAAGGAATGAAGACATCTAAAGTATGAACCCTCCCTTACATAAACCTACCCAGCTCTCCTCCTATGTGAAGTGATGCCTGTTGTCATAGTTACACCTCACCTCTCTTACTTTGCGGTTTCCGCTGGTGGTTGGAAACACCGACCCCACACGCTGAAGCATAAACTGCAACACAACACAACGAGGACACAGTCACAAAGTGATATGTCTGACCTCACAGGAAGAAATATTTTACGCATACAACAAACATTATTCTTTTTGTCATGTTGACAAAGTTATACTTTAATACTTCTCGGTGCATACACCAACATAAACCTAAGCTTAGAGGCCGTAACCATCGTGGTAACCATAGAGACACAGCTTATCGTTTCTCTGTCCGGTCTCTCACCTGCGTGAATTCTTAAAGTGGAGTAGTCAGAGGGTTCTGGAGCCGCTCGCTCTGAGGAAAATAAAGACAGACAAACCTCCATCAGAAGAGACTGCATCCGGCCATGTTCACATAATGTTAGACCTCTCCTTTCCTTAGCATCTTGTTCTGTATGATCACACAGTGTTAGACTTCTCCTTTCCTTAGCACCTTGTTCTATGCGTCCACACAGTACTAGACCTCTCCTTTCCTTAGCACCTTGTTCTGTATGTTCACACAGTGTCAGACCTCTCAGAACCTCGCAGAAAGGATGTATGGAACTATTTTTTTTTTTAAATGACACTACAAAAATTTAAGGTGAAAGGATGCATTCTAAACAATGAGAGCGTGTGGTGTACAGGATGTAGGGACGCGTTCTAAACAATAAGAGCGTGTGGACTACAGGATGTAGGGATGCATTCTAAACAATAAGAGGCTGTGGCGTACAGGATGTAGGGATGCATTCTAAACAATAAGAGCGTGTGGTATCTCTAACACGTTTGCCATACCTCTCATCGTCCTACTTCCTACTTCCTGATTTATTATAACGTTGGCGTACATGACGTCTTCTGAAATTGCCGGCTCTTCAGCGACTTAAACAACAACAACAACAACAACAAAACAGAAACATTGTGACATTGAAGAAGAGATTCACTGAAAACACAACCAAATAAAACTTGAAGTTAATTGTGATCTAAGGTAATTTACTAGTGAGTGACACTCAATAGTAATGCTTTGTACACATTTCAATAAAGGAGATATTGAATTTAACAGGAGTTCTTACTTTTGCGTCTTCTCCAAACCCACAGTCCCAACACCACCAATAGAACCATCAATAAGAGAGCGACACCACCCCCAACCAGAGGGGGGAGGAGAGAGGAGGAAAGGGAGGGGGGAGAGGAGGAGGAGGAGGAGGAGGATGAGTTTCTGTTGGCACGTGGAAAAGCTAGAGGACGCAAGAAAGAAAACAACTGTAGAGAAATTCCAATGAACACACAAGATCATGTCGAAAACAAGAAAGAAACAGATATTTGAACTCAAATGAAATAAAAAAACTTATACATCAAATTCACAAACCAAATTAGTTTAAAATGTCTTCCTTTATTATTGCACTTGGAAAAATTTGGACATTTTATATGACATAAATCCTAATTTACAATATGAAAACATAATGTAACGTTATAAACCTACCTCTCACTGCCAGCCAGCTCTCTGGTGATTCTCCCAGGTCAGAGTTATTAAATATGAATACATTATAACTGTTCTGTTAGTAATGATGACCTCCTCATCTCTCGCTGCCAGCCAGCTCTCTGGTGATTCTCCCAGATCAGAGTTATTACATATTAATAATTTTAATTATAATGCTTTTTGCAGATGATGTGGTCCTGATGGCATCATCAGTCTGCGACCTGCAGCACTCATTGGATCGGTTCGCAGCCGAGTGTGAAGCGGCTGGGATGAGGATCAGCACCTCCAAATCTGAGGCCATGGTTCTCAGCAGGAAACCGATGGATTGTCTAGTCCAGGTAGGGAATGAGTCTTTACCCCAAGTGAAGGAGTTCAAGTATCTTGGGGTCTTGTTCTCGACTGAGGGTAAAATGGAACGAGAGATGGGCCGGAGAATTGGAGCAGCGGGTGCGGTGTTGCAGTCGCTCTATCGCACCGTTGTGACGAAGAGAGAGCTGAGCCAGAAGGCAAAGCTCTCAATCTACCGGTCTATCTTCGTTCCTACTCTCACCTATGGTCATGAAGGGTGGGTCATGACCGAAAGAACGAGATCGCGGATACAAGCGGCGGAAATGAGTTTCCTCCGGAGGGTAGTTGGCATCTCCCTTAGGGATAGGGTGAGAAGTTCAGGCATTCGTGAGGGACTCGGAGTAGAGCCGCTGCTTCTTTGCGTAGAAAGGAGCCAGTTGAGGTGGTTCGGGCATCTAGTAAGGATGCCACCTGGCCGCCTCCCTAGGGAGGTGTTCCAGGCACGTCCAGCTGGGCGGAGGCCGCGGGGCAGACCTAGGACCAGGTGGAGGGATTATATCTCCACACTGGCCTGGGAACGCCTTGGAATCCCCCAGTCAGAGCTGGTTAATGTGGCCCGGGAAAGGGAAGTTTGGGATGACCTGCTTGAACTGCTACCTCCGCGACCCGACCCCGGACCAAGCGGACGACGATGATGATGATGATAATTTTAATTTAAACTGTTCTGTTGGTAATGAGAGTGGTGGCCTAGTGGGTAGAATTGCTACCTGGTGACCAAAGGGTCATGACTTCAAGGCCACCTGGGAACACCACAACTAGTGTGCCTTTGAGCAAGGCACTTAACCCTAAGTGGCTCCAGAGGGACAGCCTTTGTAATCTCAATGTATGTCTCTTTGGATAAAAGTGTCTGCTAAATGACCGTAAAGTAAGGATGACCTCCTCACCTCTCACTGCCAGCTTGCTCTCTGGTGATTCTCCCAGGTCAGAGTTATCAAATATGAATACATTATAACTGTTCTGTTAGTATCGATGACCTCCTCACCTCTCACTGCCAGCCAGCTCTCTGGTGATTCTACGAGGTTAGAGTTGGAACACCTATAGAGACCCTCATCCAAGGAGGACACATTGAAGAGGGTCATCTCTAGTGTCGACTCCGCCCCGATGAGGGCACCATCTTTGTAGAAGAAGCCACTCTGGACTTGGTTTATGTCTTTCGACATCTTGTGTAAACAGTGCAGGGTCACATCATCTCCCTCCATCACAGTAAGGACATGACTCGCCAGGATGACATCACCATCTAAGTAACAGTCAATATAAAATATGATGTTAACTACAATAAACATCCTAACATTAACCCTAACACAGTATCACAGCACAATCTCAGCAGCAGTCAATACAAAATATTGAACAACAAAAGTAACATTAGCACTTACAAGAATCACAACATAATCTATAAAACGTTATTTTCATTTACCTTAAACAACCAAACTAACATTAGCCCTAACTAGGAGCACATCATAATCTATAAAATATTATATTAGTTAACCTTAAACAACCTAGTTAACATTAACCAACCTAACCAACTAACCTTAACCTTAACCCAGGACTACAGCACCATCTAGGTCGCAGTCTTCATAGAAAATTATCTTGGGTTACTTACTTAACTAAGCGTCTTATTATAAACAAGCCTTTCTGATTTCTTACTTGTAACAAGCAGCTGAACCTACCAGTCACTGTGATGGAGTTAGACAGTAGAACCTACCAGTCACTGTGATGGAGTTAGACAGTAGAACCTACCAGTCACTGTGATGTTGACAGCAGAGCTCCTCTCTCCTGAGACAGACTCACACCAGTACACACCACTATCTGATGTGTAAGCCTCTGTGATATGACAAGGCTGTGTTTTGGACCCCCAGTCGAGTGTGCAGGTCCCATTCCTTCCACTCCTTACCCTCCTCTTCACTCTCCACTCTCCAATAGAACTCCCCTGCTGCTGCTCCTCCTCACAGCTCAGAGAGATATGCTCATATTTAAAGAACTGACATCTGCCTGGACTGACCCTCAGAGAGGCTGGAGGAGGGAGAGAGAAAGCGAGAGAGAGAGAGAGAGAGAGAGAGAGAGAGAGAGAGAGAGAGAGAGAGAGAGAGAGAGAGAGAGAGAGAGAGAGAGAGAGAGAGAGAGAGAGAGAGACACAAGAATAAGGAAGATCCTTTAACAGGCTACTGTATTATGAGAATGAGAATGTATTGCCTTTAAATGACGGACAATAAAAGCATCGATTCTGCTTCGCTAGGCTGGCTTGTGCTAGGCTAACATTATTAAGTTGTTAATATAGAGGCTTAACTTTAAGTTAATGGGTCTAATACAGAGAGACTGTGTTTTTCATCTCGACAAAATGTAAAGCCACTTACCTCTTATCGTGGTGGGAGCTCCTTCAAAGCCATTTGAAAACAAAATGGATGTATTCAGTACTGCAGAAAGAGAGAAGAGAGAAGAGAGAAAGATGGAGAAACGTTTGACATTTTGAAAAAGATAGAGAAAAGTTAGGGAGGGAGAGGGGAAGGTGGAGGGAGAAAGGGAGGGAAGAAAACACACTGAAGGAGAAAACATTTTAAGTTTTAAAGTGCCTTTTAGTTCATTCGTATTAATATTAAAAACTCTAATTAGACTCAGATAATTTACCCAGCAGGAGGAAAAAAAGTGTGAGCTCCATCCTAGGTGACAGACTGACTGTCTGCCTGACCGACTGACTGACAGTATAAGAGGCTGACGGAGTGACATCACGATTGTAGACACTCCTCTTCCTGTCTATGCTACAGTGCCCACTCCTGAGTGGCTGCCTGACTGACAGAGAGTATAAGAGGCTGACGGAGTGACTTCACGATCGTAGACATTCCTCTTCCTGTCTATGCTACACTCCTGACTGGCTGACTGACTGATTGATAGACGGATCAACCAATCAGCGGACTTACTAGAAAACTGATTCCTCTTAGAGTCTAAGCCCCTCCTTTTCCTGTCTAGGGCTTCCAATATCAAGAGCAATACAACTGTTGAAGTTTTGCAACAAATATACTTTGATATATACATTTGCACTAGGTCAGGGATGCACTTATTTTATCTACCTCACTTGTAGTTTTTACCTTATCTTTTTGTAGGCACAATATTTTGTAAATCGCTTTGGATCACGGCGTCTGCTAAATGAATGTAATGTAATATAATGTAATGTAATATACTTTCAAGAGCATGCATGTGATTTTACGATCACTGTGATTGACCCTTGTGTGAAGTTGATTATTCAATAGTTGTAGATACAGGGTCTTTATAGAAATCTCGTAACTGAGCTATTTTACTGTTCAGCTGTCACTGTGATAAAGATCAGTGGGTCCTAATCCAAAAGCGTTATAAAGGAACAACACCCCCACCTTGTGGAGAGGTGATGCCACTCCACTAGTTGCAATTTAAAATCAACCCACCACCAGCTAAAGCACTTCAAGCCTGGAATTTGTTTGGGTGTTGTGGGTGTTGGGTTTACTGTTTATCTTTTAATATAATACATACGTATTTAGTAATTATCACCCTTGCAGAGAGGTTTTGAAGCTACAGCTGCTTTGTGTTGGAAGACCTGTAGAAGGCTGCATGCACTCACTCATCTGGTCTGGTCAACTCACTCTATCACACAAGGCATTTTGAAGGATTACTACAATGCTGTTCTTTCAGGCCTCCCCAAATTACTTACCCGGCTACAAATAGTCCAGAATTCGGCTGCTCGTATCCTCACCCACACCAAGTCACCAGACCACATCACCCCAACTACACTGGCTCCCTGTACATCATTGGCCTTCATGTATGTTTGGAAACGCATGTTTAATATCCGTGTTAACTGTGTTTAAGTGTCGTTTGGAAAAAGAGGCTGACAGGTTTCTGAAACATGCATCGGGTTGCATAATCCCCCATCGGAGACTGTGCAACAGACCCAAAATAGGTAGAAGCTGGGGTGGAGGTGGGCAGCAGCAAGAGCAAGAGTGTGGTTCAGCAGCAAGCAGAAGCATGGTGTGGTGCAGCAGTGAGTGAGCAGTTGTAGAAGTAAGTGGGGTGAGTGCCTGCGGTTTAGTAGGCTGTGTTAAACTATTGAGCGTATGCGACTGGTCGATTGATGTGACGCGGATAAATACTGTGTCTGAGTTGCATGCCTGAACTAGCTCTGATTATTTACAGCGCCGTTTTGTAGATCTACAGGTAATGGAAAATAGAAAAAAATAGACAGAAACAGTGAACATTGGACAGATGGTTAATATGTATGAAAATACATTTCATAATTTCATGACTGTGTTTACAGACTGATAAAAAAACAAATAGGAAATGGGTGAGGTGGAGCTGGGTTGTACATCCCAGAATTTAATAAAGACGTTTCTCACAGAACACAGATACAGTATCAGTGTACACAGCTGAAATTTTGTCTATTATAATAGGTATGCAATGGGTAGAGGAGGTCAAACCAAACAGAGCAGTTATTTGTACTGATTTCCAACAGAAACTCCTCCTCCTCCCCCTCCCGTTCCTGCTCCTCCTCCCCCCACCCCTCCCTTTCCTCCTCTCTCCTCCCCCCTCTGGTTGGGGGTGGTGTCGCTCTCTTATTGATGGTTCTATTGGTGGTGTTGGGACTGTGGGTTTGGAGAAGACGCAAAAGTAAGAACTTCTGTTATATTCAATATCTCCTTTATTGAAATGTGTACAAAGCATTACTATTGAGTGTCACTCACTAGTAAATGACCTTAGATCACAATTAACTTCAAGTTTTATTTGGTTGTGTTTTCATTGAATCTCTTCTTCAATGTCACAATGTTTCTGTTTTGTAGTTATAATAAATCAGGAAGTAGGAAGTAGGACGATGAGAGGTATGGCAAATGTGTTAGAGATACCACACGCTCTTATTGTTTAGAATGCATCCCTACGTCCAGTTTATCAAAAATGTCATTTACCTCTAGAATTATAAGTATACTAAAATACTTTATAAGGCAATTAAGTAAAAAAAGTATTACAAATAACCAATCACACACACACACACACACAAAAGACATGCTATAAAAGCAAAAAGTTGTTGTTTGTTTACAGAATGGTGTAGTCCCTTTGTCCACTCATCTTACCTGCCAAAAGGGATTGAAGCACTACTTATTTTCAGTTACAACCCACACATATTGACTCAATAATAGAGGTGTCATCTTGCTAGCCTTCCACTTTTAATATAATACCTAGTAGGAGTTGTTAGGCTGTGGCTCCTCAATAGAAAATGGGTGCATGACGCCTCTGCTTAATAACAATCAAAAACTGTTGATCTTTAACTTTTAACTTTGACCTTAATACTGATCTATCAAAACATCAAAAGTATATACACTACTGTGCAAAGGTTTAAGGCAGGCGTGAAGTCTTTAAAGTTAGAAGAAAAAATATATACACAAATGTTAATAGTTGGAGTTTGCATGTTCTCCCCGTGTTTGCGTGGGTTTCCTCCGGGTACTCCGGTTTCCTCCCACAGTCCAAAAACATGCAGGTTTATTGGTGACTCTAAATTGCCCGTAGTGTAATATACAATATATAATATTCTCTCTAAACTTTAAATTGCCCATGGTGTAATATACAATATATAACATATAAT
>JAPMUY010010852.1:0-12771 GCA_026901105.3 Galaxias olidus | reverse complement strand
GTTACACTACCATATACACTGCTAGTTACACTACCATATACACTGCTAGTTACTCTACCATTTACACTGCTAGTTACACTGCTAGTTACACTACCATATACACTGCTAGTTACACTACCATATACACTGCCAGTTACACTACCAGTTACACTGCCAGTGACATCACTAAATACACAAGTTACACTACTAGTGACATCACCAAATACACAACAAGTTACATTATTTACGTAGGTCCTGCTCTCTAGACAAGGTTGTAGGTTTAGTTAGTGTAATTGAATCCCTGCTGTCTAGATAAGGTTGTAGGTTTAGTTAGTGTAATTGAATCTCTGCTGTCTAGATAAGGTTGTAGGTTTGAATCCCTGCTGTCTAGATAAGGTTGTAGGTTTAGTTGAGTGTAATTGAATCTCTGCTGTCTAGATAAGGTTGTAGGTTTGAATCCCTGCTGTCTAGATAAGGTTGTAGGTTTAGTTAGTGTAATTGAATCTCTGCTGTCTAGATAAGGTTGTAGGTTTGAATCCCTGTTGTCTAGATAAGGTTGTAGGTTTAGTTAAGTGTAATTGAATCTCTGCTGTCTAGATAAGGTTGTAGGTTTGAATCCCTGTTGTCTAGATAAGGTTGTAGGTTTAGTTAGTGTAATTGAATCTCTGCTGTCTAGATAAGGTTGTAGCTTTGAATCATTGCTGTCTAGAGTAGGTTGTAGGTTTAGTTAGTGTAATTGAATCTGCTGTCTAGATCAATTGTAGGGTTAATTGAATCCCTGTTGTCTAGATAAGTTGTAGGTTTAGTTATTGTAATTTCATCCATGCTGTCTAGATAAGGTTGTAGGTTTGAATCCCTGCTGTCTAGAGTAGGTTGTAGGTTTAGTTAGTGTAATTGAATCTCTGCCATCTAGATAAGGTTGTTGGTTTGAATCCCTGCTGTCCAGATAAGTTGTAGGGTTAGTGTAATTGAATCACTGCGTTGTGTTCCAGGTGGCCTTTGTGTACATGTGTACCAGACTGATAGTCAACCTGTCTCAGACCTACATCTCCATGTACCTCACCAACACGCTACTGCTGCCCAAGGTGACACACACATGCACACACACACACACACACACACACACACACACACACACACACACACTCTCTAAACCCAGCCCAACCTCTCACACATACACACACACCCTCTAAACCCAGCCCAACCTCACACACACACACACACACACACACACACACAAATACACACACAAGCATGCACACAAACCCACATGCACACACATACACACACACCCTCTAAACCCAACCCAACCTCACACACACGCACACACACACACACACACATACACACACACCCTCTAAACCAAGCCCAACCTCACACACACACACACACACACACCCTCTAAACCTAGCAAACTTCACACACACACACACACACACACACACACACACACTTCTCACACACACACACACACACACTTCACACACACACACACACACACACACACACACACCCTCTAAACCCAGCCCAACCTCACACACACACACACACACACTTCTAAACCCAAACCAACCTCACACACACACACACACACACACACACCCTCTAAACCCAGCCCAACCTCACACACACACACACACACACACACACACACACACACACACACTCTCTCTATACCCAACCCAACCTCACACACACACACACACACACACCCCTCTAAAACCAGCCCAACCACAAACACGCACACACTCACACACAAACACACACTCTAATATTTTCTGTTCAAAAATATTGTTGGAATTCAGTCTAGATATAATACAATTGTACCACTAGCAGCAACCCAATAATGTGTGTGTGTGTGTGTGTGTAGAAATACATCGCCACCATCCCTCTGGTCATGTACGTCAGTGGATTCCTCTCCTCCTTCATCATGAAGCCAGTCAGCAAGATGATCGGCAAGTCTGTGAGTCTGACCTCTGACCCAGAGCAGCCTATCTAGTGGGAGCAGCTGATTGGCTGACAAACTGAACTTCTATGATGAGCAAAGCTTGAAATGGTCTATACAATAGTGTTCTGTTCAACCCTAACAACACTGTTAATAGACTTTCAATAGAAAAAAACAAGAACCCCTTCATCATTTGAATGTGATTTGATAACTCATAGATTTGTTGTGAAACTCCCAGACAGGTGAGCAGCATAATGTAGTTGTGTCGACTCAGACAGGTGAAACTCCCAGACAGGTGAGCAGCATAATGTAGTTGTGTCGACTCAGACAGGTGAAACTCCCAGACAGGTGAGCAGCATAATGTAGTTGTGTCGACTCAGACAGGTGAAACTCCCAGACAGGTGAGCAGCATAATGTAGTCGACTCAGACAGGTGAAACTCCCAGACAGGTGAGCAGCATAATGTAGTTGACTCAGACAGGTGAAACTCCCAGACAGGTGAGCAGCATAATGTAGTTGACTCAGACAGGAGAAACTCCCAGACAGGTGAGCAGCATAATGTAGTTGTGTCGACTCAGACAGGTGAAACTCCCAGACAGGTGAGCAGCATAATGTAGTTGACTCAGACAGGTGAAACTCCCAGATAGGTGAGCAGCATAATGTAGTCGACTCAGGAGGTTCTGAACTGGCGGGTCCAAACCTTCAGACTGCTAATCTCCTCTCTGATTGGCCAGATGACTTACTTCCTGGGTCTGCTGCTCGTCCTTGCCTTCTCCTATTGGGTGTTGCTGGACAACCACATGGGTCAGCTGGTCTATGGCGCAGCCGTACTGCTGGGGATGGGATCAGCCACCATCCTGGTGATGTCATTGTCCATGACCGCCGACCTCATTGGTGACCAGACGGTACTGTTGTGTTAGACTTACCCCCTTCTCCTGTCTGTCTGTCTAGAACACACATCCTGTCTGTCTGTCTGTCTGACTAGAAGCATACACCCCTTCTCCTGTCTGTCTGTCTGACTAGAACACACATCCTGTCTGGCTCAGTCTGTCTGTCTGACTAGAACATACATCCTGTCTGTCAGTCTGTCTGTCTGACTAGAACATACATCCTGTCTGTCTGTCAGTCTGTCTGTCTGACTAGAACACACATCCTGTCTGTCAGTCTGTCTGTCTGACTAGAACACACATCCTGTCTGTCAGTCTGTCTGTCTGACTAGAACATACATCCTGTCTGTCAGTCTGTCTGTCTGACTAGAACATACATCCTGTCTGTCTGTCAGTCTGTCTGTCTGACTAGAACACACACCCCGTCTGTCTGTCTGACTAGAACACACATCCTGTCTGTCTGTCTGTCTGACTAGAACATACATCCTGTCTGTCTGTCTGGCTGACTAGAACACACATCCTGTCTGTCAGTCTGTCTGGCTGGCTGACTAGAACACACACCCCGTCTGTCTGTCTGACTAGAACACACATCCTGTCTGTCTGTCTGACTGACTAGAACACACACCCCGTCTGTCTGTCTGTCTAGAACATACATCCTGTCTGTCTGTCTGGCTGTCTGTCTGACTAGAACATACATCCTGTCTGTCTGTCTGTCTGGCTGACTAGAACACACATCCTGTCTGTCTGTCTGTCTGACTAGAACATACATCCTGTCTGTCTGTCTGTCTGTCTGCCTAGAACACATCCTGTCTGTCTGTCTGGCTGACTAGAACACACATCCTGTCTGTCTGTCTGTCTGACTAGAACACACATCCTGTCTGTCTGTCTGTCTGACTAGAACACACATCCTGTCTGTCTGTCTGGCTGACTAGAACACACATCCTGTCTGTCAGTCTGTCTGGCTGGCTGACTAGAACACACATCCTGTCTGTCTGTCTGTCTGGCTGACTAGAACACACCCCTGGCCTTTGTCTGTCTGGCTGACTAGAACACACACATCCTGTCTGTCTGTCTGTCTTTCTGTCTGTCTGGCTGACTAGAACACACATCCTGTCTCTGTCTGTCGGCTGACTAGAACACACATCCTGTCTGTCCGTCTGTATGACTAGAACACACATCCTGTCTGTCTGTCTGTCTGTCACACACTCACTCCCTCCCTCCAACAGACTGTCTGTCTGTCTGTCTGTCTGTCTTTCTGACTATTTACACTTCTGTCTGCACGCTACCCATCAGTCTGACTGACTGCCTGTCTGTGTGTCTGTCTGTCTGTGTGTCTGTCTGTCTGTCTGTGTGTTTTCAGCAAAGTGGAGCGTTTGTTTATGGAGCCATGAGTTTCACTGACAAAGTGGCGAATGGAGCAGCAGTGATGTTGATCCAGGCCCTGCACCCATGCCAGTGAGTGACATCTCCATATTCCTGCTAAATACACTAAGCTCTGCTACCACTATTACAGTTATATACATATCCATTACCCAACCTGCAGAAAAAAGTAAAATCAAATGTTTGGTTTTCCACTAAATAATCTGTCCCCCCTCAGTACAGAGGTCTGCTAACCCTAACCCTAATCTGTCCCCCCTCAGTACAGAGATCTGCTAACCCTAACCCTAATCTGTCCCCCCTCAGTACAGAGGTCTGCTAACCCTAACCCTAATCTGTCCCCCCTCAGTACGGAGGTCTGCTGTCCAGCCTGCGTTTGGTTCTACCATGATATCATCGTCATAGTGACAGGGGGCGTGGCCTTTGCAGCAGCCCTGGGGCTGTGCACCATCTTGATCTGGCCAATCACCATCGTCCGACGTAGGCTTGCATGCGTACCTCGGACATTTTAAATATTCACATCACAGTGGCTGTGTTCAAAATCGTCTACTATCCATACGTAACATACTAAATTTGAACAAAAATTTGTATGCCGTATGTCAACATTACATAGTATGAGAAATTTCGGTATGGAAATAATTCCTGGATGATATGCTCAAATTTAAAATGTTGAGTACCCGAGAGGTTACTAGGTGATGCTTCACCCCAAAATGCAATTCGACAACTTCCTTCTAACGTTGACAGAATCACAAAAATTTCAGTTTTGGTCACATGGTCCACTTGAGTATACTAACGATATAAGCAAATCTTTGTAAAATAGTAGTATTCTAGATTTCGGTCTAAGAAGTCAGTAGACAGTACGTACTCATTGAGTCTGTAGTAGATAGTATTTAAGTGAGTCATATGTAGATAGCATTTAAGTAGTCAGTATGTAGTAGATAGTATTTAAGTAGTCAGAATGTAGTAGATAGTATTTAAGTAGTCAGAATGTAGTAGATAGTATTTAAGTAGTCAGTATGTAGTAGATAGTATTTAAGTAGTCAGTATGTAGTAGATAGTATTTAAGTAGTCAGTATGTAGTAGATAGTATTTAAGTAGTAAATATGTAGTAGATAGTATTTAAGTAGTCAGTATGTAGTAGATAGTATTGAAGTAGTCAGTATGTAGTAGATAGTATTGAAGTAGTCAGTATGTAGTAGATAGTATTGAAGTAGTCAGTATGTTGTAGATAGTATTGAAGTAGTCAGAATGTAGTAGATAGTATTTAAGTAGTCAGAATGTAGTAGATAGTATTTAAGTAGTCAGAATGTAGTAGATAGTATTTAAGTAGTCAGAATGTAGTAGATAGTATTTAAGTAGTCAGAATGTAGTAGATAGTATTTAAGTAGTCAGAATGTAGTAGATAGTATTTAAGTAGTCAGAATGTAGTAGATAGTATTTAAGTAGTCAGAATGTAGTAGATAGTATTTAAGTAGTCAGAATGTAGTAGATAGTATTTAAGTAGTCAGAATGTAGTAGATAGTATTTAAGTAGTCAGAATGTAGTAGATAGTATTTAAGTAGGCGATTCTGAACACAGCCTGTGTTTGTGTCTGTGGTTGTTTTGTCTTTGAGAGAGAAGCCATCTTCTATAATCTGCTTGATGTCCAGTTACTCCAGTGTGTGCGTGTGCGTGTGCGTGTGCGTGTGCGTGTGCGTGTTTTCTCTAGGTTTACCAGCAGTGTCAGGGTTAATGACGGCGGATGGTCAGGAAAGCTCTGATGGCTCTGATGTGGGGGTGAACTGACCTCTGACCTCGGACAGACAGAGGCACGGACGGACAGAGACAGAGAGAAGGACACACAAACGGATACAGAGAGACGGACAGAGAGAAGGACACACAAACGGATACAGAGAGACGGACAGAGACAGAGAGAAGGACACACAAACGGATACAGAGAGACGGACAGAGAGAAGGACACACAAACGGACACAGAGAGACGGACAGAGACAGAGAGACGGACACAGAGAGACGGACTGAGACAGAGAGACGGACACAGAGAGACGGACTGAGACAGAGAGACGGACTGAGACAGAGAGACGGACACAGAGAGACGGACTGAGACAGAGAGACGGACTGAGACAGAGAGACGGACTGAGACAGAGAGACGGACACAGAGAGACGGACTGAGACAGAGAGACGGACTGAGACAGAGAGACGGACTGAGACAGAGATGGACACACAAACGGACACAGAGAGACGGACTGAGACAGAGATGGACGGACACAGAGAGACGGACTGAGACAGAGATGGACACACAAACGGACACAGAGAGACGGACTGAGACAGAGAGACGGACTGAGACAGAGAGACGGACACACAAACGGACACAGAGAGACAAAGAAAGAGACACAGACACATGATTTTTCACAGTTACATTTTTGAGGGCATAATCCTCTCTCTGTCATTACCAGTAGTAAGGAGAAAGGGGAAAGACGGTGTTGCTGCTCTGACATACCTAAGAGAATCACAGGAAAAGAGGGAATTCCAACCAATCAGAAGAAGAAAACACATTTACATACACAATAGCGTACGTATTCTCTGGGGCTGTCGGAGACTGATGATGATGAATATACCTCCGCGTACGTATTCTCTGGGGGAGACTGATGATGATGAAGATACCTCCGCTGCAACGCAAAACAAAAGACAATCATCAAAACAGGACCACTACATCCAGAGGTTGTACCCAGGACTACAACAGCCAGTTCTCTCTAGTACCTGAAAAATGACTTCCATGCAACCACTTTACAGTACTTTACTACAGGATTATATTATTCTATACAGATTTGCAGCTCTATGTAAATACCATCACACATTATTGCTGTTGTGCAGCATTTAGAGCTGATGGTGTGTTTCTGCCAGTCAGGGTAATGGTTAGGGTTAGGGTTAGGGTGAGATTAGACTCCACTGGCCTAGACTAAGGTTAGAGTTAGGGTCCACTGGCCTAGACTAAGGTTAGGGTTAGGGTCCACTGGCCTAGACTAAGGTTAGGGTTAGGGTCCACTGTCCTAGACTAAGGTTAGGGTTAGGGTCCACTGGCCTAGACTAAGGTTAGGGTTAGGGTCCACTGGCCTAGACTAAGGTTAGGGTTAGGGTCCACTGGCCTAGACTAAGGTTAGGGTTAGGGTTAGGGTCCACTGTCCTAGACTAAGGTTAGGGTTAGGGTCCACTGGCCTAGACTAAGGTTAGGGTTAGGGTCCACTGGCCTAGACTAAGGTTAGGGTTAGGGTCTAAGGTTAGGGTTAGGGTCCACTGGCCTAGACTAAGGTTAGGGTTAGGGTCCACTGGCCTAGACTAGGGTTAGGGTTAGGGTCCACTGGCCTAGACTAAGGTTAGGGTTAGGGTCCACTGGCCTAGACTAAGGTTAGGGTTAGGGTCCACTGGCCTAGACTAAGGTTATGGTTAGGGTCCACTGTCCTAGACTGAGGTTAGGGTTAGGGTCCACTGTCCTAGGCTTCACTGTTTCAACATGAAGGGATCTGTCACCAAGGGAACAGTTGTCTTTACATGTTTAAGATGAGATGGCTTTAGTTACACACACAGCATCACAGCAGTCCACAGTAAAAACTATGTTGATTTCTGTTTAAAAACAAAGTTGAGTTATACTGCATAATTTTTGTTTTGTATTAAATGTGTATGATTAATTTTTTTATGTGATCAATGAAGAAGGGAATCACTTTTCTAAAAGGGATCATGCTAAGAGGATTCTGTGCTGATAAAATGTTATATATATATATATATATCAATATAATGTGGCCACCCTCCATAGGTCCTGTCTGCTGGAAGGTGGCTGGTGGCTTGTTGCTCATGGCCTTGTTAGGGTCAAGGTTAACCCTTAAGGGTTAGGTTTAGGGTTAACCCTTGGAGATTAGGAGTTAGGGTTAATCCTCTGGGCTGTGGAGGAAGGGAAACCAAACCCAACCAAATATGATTTTCTTTATTCATATTTTTGTAATACATTTTCTTTGTCAATGCAGAAATGTATATTTCATAAGAATGCTGAATTAAAAAGGGAGACAGCCAATCGAGGATGTAATTGGTTTCTGTGCGTTGTAATCATTTCTGTGCATGTGTGTGAATATGTGTTAAACTCCTTAAATGTTAAAATCTGATAAACTGAAATGTATTGATTTAGAATATCTAAACTTTCATAGATATAGTATATCTATGTAAACTATAGTTTACTATAGTCTCATATATGATCATCTAATTTCGAAGTTGGAGGGTGTGCAGTCTATGTCTTCACACTAGATGGCGCTTGAGTATAAATTTCGATGTGCCGTGTGTCCTCCCTGTCCTCCGTGTTTCTCCATCTAGTCACGCCACCAGCGCCCCGTCTCGACCCTAACCCCTGTCAGCGTTACCCTGGTCCCTGTGGGACCGTCTGCGTGGATTTCAGGGTTCCCCTGGGCTGTCAGACTGTGGGACCGTCCATAGCCTCCGCACACACAGAAAGCCTTGGTGGTTCAGTTTCACGCTAATCCTAGGGCTAGAGTTGTGTGTGTGTCTGTGACAGACCCTTACTGAAGGGAGGACCCTGTACATTGGGTTAGGGTTGTGTACATTGAGAGGACCCTGTACATTGGGTTAGGGTCAGGGTTGTGTACATTGTGAGGACCCTGTACATTGGATTAGGGTTAGAGTTGTGTACATTGTGAGGACCCTGTACATTAGGTTAGGGTTAGGGTTGTGTACATTGTGAGGACCCTGTACATTGGGTTAGGGTTAGAGTTGTGTACATTGTGAGGACCCTGTACTTTGGGTTTGGGTTAGGGTTGTGTACATTGTGAGGACCCTGTACATTGGGTTAGGGTTAGAGTTGTGTACATTGTGAGGACCCTGTACTTTGGGTTTGGGTTAGGGTTGTGTACATTGTGAGGACCCTGTACATTGGGTTTGGGTTAGGGTTGTGTACATTGTGAGGACCCTGTATATTCATCACTGAACGGTGAGCATAATCCAACCCATTCTCTGCTGTGCCCCTGTATCTTAACTATGTTAACTGCTTCCAACAGGAACAAACTCATGGATCACACTGATTGCCTCCCCACTCCCAGCCTCTCAGACCAAAGCCATCACACACAGAGCATGCATCATTGCCTCCCCACTCCCAGCCTCTCAGACCAAAGCCATCACACACAGAGCATGCATCATTGCCTCCCCACTCCCAGCCTCTCAGACCAAAGCCATCACACACAGAGCATGCATCATTGCCTCCCCACTCCCAGCCTCTCAGACCTCAGACCAAAGCCATCACACACAGAGCATGCATCATTGCACAGGGCCCCAGACACCCCCTCAGCCCATTCTTCATACTGCTTCCATCAGGTCTGGAAACAGGCACGCTATCAAGGGAGTTTTGTTCCTTCTGCCATAGCATTGCTAAACAAGAACCCCCAGTAATTGTGTCATGTAGTTTGTTATGCATGGTGTAATATGTGTTATGTATGGTGTTATGTGTGTTATGTATGGTGTTATATGTGTTATGTATGGTGTTATATGTGTTATGTATGGTGTTATATGTGTTATGTATGGTGTTAAATGTGTTATGTTATGCATGGTGTTATGTATGGTGTTATATGTATTATGCATGGTGTTATATGTGTTATGCATGGTGTTATATGTGTTATGTATGGTGTTATGTGATGCATGGTGTTATATGTGTTATGTATGGTGTTATATATGTTATGTATGGTGTTATATGTGTTATGTATGGTGTTATATGTGTTATGTATGGTGTTATGTTATGCATGGTGTTATATGTGTTATGCATGGTGTTATATGTGTTATGTATGGTGTTATGTTATGCATGGTGTTATATGTGTTATGTATGGTGTTATATGTGTTATGTATGGTGTTATATGTGTTATGTATGGTGTTATGTGTGTTATGTATGGTGTTAAATGTGTTATATGTGTTATGTATGGTGTTATATGTGTTATGTATGGTGTTAAATGTGTTATGTATGGTGTTAAATGTGTTATATGTGTTATGTATGGTGTTAAATGTGTTATGGATGGTGTTCTATGTGTTATGTATGGTGTTAAATGTATGGTGTTATATGTGTTATGTATGGTGTTATGTTATGCATGGTGTTATATGTGTTATGTATGGTGTTATATGTGTTATGTATGGTGTTATGTTATGCATGGTGTTATATGTGTTATGTATGGTGTTATATGTGTTATGTTATGTATGGTGTTATGTGTGTTATGCATGGTGTTATATGTGTTATGCATGGTGTTATGTGATGCATGGTGTTATATGTGTTATGTATGGTGTTATATGTGTTATGCATGGTGTTATATGTGTTATGTATGGTGTTATGTGTGTTATGTATGGTGTTATATGTGTTATGTATGGTGTTATATGTGTTATGCATGGTGTTATGTGTTATGTATGGTGTTATGTGATGCATGGTGTTATATGTGTTATGTATGGTGTTATATGTTATGTGTGTTATGTATGGTGTTATATGTGTTATGTATGGTGTTATGTGATGCATGGTGTTATATGTGTTATGTATGGTGTTATATGTGTTAAATGTGTTATGTATGGTGTGCTATGTGTTATGGCATTATATGTGTTATGTATGGTGTGCTATGTGTTATGTATGGTGTGCTATGTGTTATGTATGGTGTTATATGTGTTATGTATGGTGTTATATGTGTTATGTATGGTGTTATGTGATGCATGGTGTTATATGTGATGCATGGTGTTATATGTGTTATGTATGGTGTTATATGTGTTATGTATGGTGTTATGTTATGTATGGTGTTATATGTATTATGCATGGTGTTATATGTGTTATGCATGGTGTTATATGTGTTATGTATGGTGTTATGTTATGTATGGTGTTATATATGTTATGCATGGTGTTATATATGTTATGTATGGTGTTATGTGTTATGTATGGTGTTATATGTGTTATGCATGGTGTTATATGTGTTATGCATGGTGTTATATGTGTTATGTATGGTGTTATGTTATGCATGGTGTTATATGTGTTATGTATGGTGTTATATGTGTTATGTATGGTGTTATATATGTTATGCATATATGTGTTATATATGGTATATATTATGCATGGTGTTATGTGTTATGTATGGTGTTATATGTGTTATGTATGGTGTTATATGTGTTATGTATGGTGTTATATGTGTTTTGTATGGTGTTATGTTATGTATGGTGTTATGTGATGTATGGTGTTATATGTGTTATGTATGGTGTTATATGTGTTATGTATGGTGTTATATGTGTTATGTATGGTGTTATGTGTTATGTATGGTGTTATATGTGTTATGTATGGTGTGCTATGTGTTATGTATGGTGTTATGTGTTATGTATGGTGTAATCTGTGTTATGTATGGTGTAATCTGTGTTATGTATGGTGTTCTATGTGTTATGTATGGTGTTATATGTGTTATGTATGGTGTTATGTTATGTATGGTGTTATATGTGTTATGTATGGTGTTATATGTGTTATGCATGGTGTTATGTTATGTGTTATGTATGGTGTTATATGTGTTATGTATGGTGTTATATATGTTATGTATGGTGTTATATGTGTTATGTATGGTGTTATGTGTTGTGTATGGTGTTATATGTGTTATGCATGGTGTTATATGTGTTATGCATGGTGTTATATGTGTTATGCATGGTGTTCTATGTGTTATGTATGGTGTTATATGTGTTATGTATGGTGTTATATATGTTATGTGTGTTATGTATGGTGTTATATATGTTGTGTGTTATGTATGGTGTTATATGTGTTATGTATGGTGTTATATATGTTATGTATGGTGTTATATGTGTTGTGTATGGTGTTATATGTGTTGTGTATGGTGTTATATGTGTTATGCATGGTGTTATATGTGTTATGCATGGTGTTATATGTGTTATGCATGGTGTTATATGTGTTATGCATGGTGTTCTATGTGTTATGTATGGTGTTATATGTGTTATGTATGGTGTTATATGTGTTATGTATGGTGTTATATGTGTTATGTATGGTGTTATATATGTTATGTGTGTTATGTATGGTGTTATATGTGTTATGTATGGTGTTATATGTGTTATGTTATGTATGGTGTTATATGTGTTATGTATGGTGTTATATGTGTTATGCATGGTGTTATATGTGTTATGTATGGTGTAATATGTGTTATGTATGGTGTTATATGTGTTATGTATGGTGTAATATGTGTTATGTATGGTGTTATATGTGTTATGTATGGTGTTATATGTGTTATGTATGGTGTTATATGTGTTATGTATGGTGTTATATGTGTTATGTATGGTGTTATGTGATGCATGGTGTAACCTATGTGTGTAAATGTCTTTACGAGGCTCTGTACAGACTGTGGCCGACAATCCCGGAAAGGGACAATAAAGATAATCTAATCTATGATGAGAGCAAGAACACTGACTACACATGGCACATATAACTAACACGCCCCCCAACACACACACACATACAGCGCACACACAGTGCACACACACACACACGCACGCACACACACACACACACACACACACACACACA
>JAPMUY010010851.1:0-12770 GCA_026901105.3 Galaxias olidus | reverse complement strand
TGGGGTAATGCTCAAAGGAGGTCTGAGGGTAGGGCAAAGTTCTCGGAGGTCCAAAGTGACGAATGGGATAGGACTTCATGTTGGTGGGAGGTCCCTTGAGTTGACTCCAGGGATTAGCGTTCATTCCAGGGTGCATAGGTGGGCCCTTGTGCTGGGGTCCATTGAAAGATGGTCCTTTAAAGTGTGAATCATGATTTTGCACCCCGTTAAAAGGTGGTCCCTTGGATTGTGGACTATGGTGCTGAGGGCCCTTGAGAATTGGTCCCTTGAATAGTGGGCTGTGATGTTGGGGGCCCTTTGAAGGTGGACCCTTGAACTGTGGCCCCTTGTGCTGTTGGCCTTTGAAAGGAGGCATCGTCCTCATGGGGTGGTGGTATGCTGGATGTCCCTCCATGCAGCCATAGCCAGAGTAACCTGGGCAGCAACGCCACTCCAGCTCAGTCAAAGTTTTTTGGCCCACTTTGTAGATTGGCTTGTACACCAGACGATATCTAAAGAGATTGGATCACAAACAATAAGAGGATTAAACAAAAATAAACCAAAGGGATTACTGTTGTTTTTTTTATGTAATTTCGCTTCAATAAAACTTAGTTAATGTTTATGGTTTAATCATATTAATCATATACTTAACATTTACTTCTAATGTTCAAAAAAGATTGAAGGAGCATAACATTTCATAACATTATAACTTACACAAGCGTCGGACACTTCTGTCCCCAGGGACACTTGTTGTACTCTGCCTTGACAAAAGGTGCGGCTCCATCTTGCATGGTGTAGGACACAGTCTTTTCAACTACGTAAGCACAGTGGTTTCTGACAGGGAGCACAGACAGAAATACCTTAATATGAGTCGTTGGACATTTTTGTCTAATAAACTTTATACAATGTTTTTTTCTCCATGTTTTCAACCAATTTGGAAGAAATTTTATTACACTGTGATGTGAATAGAGATAATTTGACACCCAATTTGACGCTCAATTTGACGATTATATTTTGCTGCTCTGCTGCGCTACTCTTTACTTAGGCAGTTTGGCTGGTAACTTACTTGTGTCTGCTGGTTGGGTTCCCTTGAGCATGGTGTGTATTGGGTCCTGCCTCGTGATGGTTTAATTGGTGGGTTCTGTAGTATACCCCCTTAGCACCAGCCAGTGACACAGCAAGTGTCAGAACAATAAGTGGACTCAGAGTTACCACGAAAGGCATCCTGATTTATCTGGTATCTTTTTTTAAAGACTGTGAGAGAGTCCTTCAAATAACAGAAATACTGCAAAATGTAAATAAGAAAAAAGACAAAACCCAAATATTTTGTTCTCCGATTTTCTCCTCTAGAGATAAAATGTTATTGATGAAAAGCCAGCCCACTGGCAAACCGGCATAACAATATAGTATAAATATCTCACAATTTTAAAATGATATCTAAACAAATCCATGCAGTGAAAGTCAGCAATCAAAAAAGCACCACGGAGACTGAGCAACAACCAGAACTGAAAAAAGGAGTAAAATGCCACCCTGTGACTTTGTCCTTGTAGCAGGTTTTTGGGTGTGGTGGACTCTGTCAGAAGTACAAGCGTCCAGTGTGACTTTGGGGATCATTGAGGTCCCCTAATAGGAACCCGCTGGAGTTATTTGCATATCCCCCTCCCTCTAGTCCACCTCTCCAAGGTAACACCCGTGTGAGACCTTTTTTGGAAAGAAGTAGTAATACCTCAATGTAAAGGTTAATAATGTTCAATAATAATATTTAAATATATTTACTATCATGGACCTACTGCGGCAGCTGCTTCTGGCATTTGCAGGGCCAAGTTTCCCATGCTGACGTCATGGTTACAGGAAGAGACAAACCTCCTCACCCACTTCTGAAAGTAGTACTAATAAGTAGGCTACCCAAAAATAGAAATACATCTATTTACAGTATGTCTGGGAAAGCTGGAAAACATACACAGTGCCTCTGTTTGCTCAACTTTAGAAAACATGCATGGCAATGAATAATGACTTACACAACCTTGTCACGTTGATTCCACTTAAACATGACATCCGATACATGCTAATGAGCTACTGAATAAAAGTAGATGTTGTTAAAGGTTGTGATGTCTTAGAAATTGTGCTCTACACTGAGATTGAAGCTATTTCCAAATCTGCTACCCAGAAGGTCCTCCATCTCACACAGACAGCCCATCTCTAAATCTAACAGCAAACCACCAAGACTGTGAACAAATAAATACAATTAGCCTGTGTTGAAAATGTACATAGCCGCCCTCTGACTTGCCCCACAAGCTAACACACCCAAGTCCACAACACATGTCTTTGTGAGACATAGCCTACTGTGGAGCTCGGTTGGTTGGGAGAACTGCCCAGGTTAAAACCTTACATGTCCTAGAGATGTATGGCCTATCTTTAGTGAAATATTCTATATTTCATTATAAATATATATATATATATTAATCAAGTAGAGAAATTGTGTATGTAATGTAACAATATAAATCTGAAAAGACGCTTTTACTAAAATAAAGAAAAAGATTGCAGATGAATCTTTTACACAGACCTATTGAGTAACTTCACAAAATAATTTGAAATCTGATTGTTTAACTTTTTTACAGTTAGATAGAGTTTACTTTATACCTCTATGTCCAAAACAATCCTTTAGTACTATTTTTGGATTGAGTAAAACTATGAGATACCTTTCGTAATTTCCTTACAACAGAATAATACACTCTTGATATTCACTATACAATGCTGAGTTTGACAATTTGAGTGAATGAAACCTTACAAATTTGAAAAGTTCAAGCAATTATGCTAAAGTGAAAAGAATTCAAAGCAATGAAAATCCTATTGTGTGGTTTGTGATTCTATAGGTGAATGGTCAAACAAATATAAATAGAGGGGCTTTTTAAGAAACGCACTCTGTTAAATGTTATTTCTCCATCCCAGAAAAGATGTACAGACTACCCTTGTTGGGTTTGAACAGGAGTAACATTGCAGACATTATTTCAGAGAAAGCTTTTGATTGGCCCTCGTTAAAGGGTCATTTCCTGTATCCTGTTTTTCATCAGAACCCTTTTACCTGGGAACTCCCTGTCACCAGCTTATACACAAGCAAACTAGGAGTGTAAGACTTTGTGTGTGTGTGTGTGTGTGTGTGTGTGTGTGTGTGTGTGTGTGTGTGTGTGTGTGTGTGCGTGCCTGTGTGTGTGTGTGTGTGTGTGTGTGTGCGTACCTATGTATTTATGTTTGTTGTACGTGACCACTTAGATGTGTGTTTCTTTTTTTCCCTGACCACCAAACTACCTGATGTATAAACAAGCATTCATTGTGTCATATTTCCACACACACATAGAAGCAAAGGTCTGGACTTCACTGCTACCATGTTACAATTGCATCTTTATACTAGCGGCCAAAGTAGGCCTCTCCCTCACCCATAGACATGCACTGAATGACATCATAGTGTAGCAGTTGTTCCAGGCTTCATTTTACCTGCTAGTCATATAGTTCTTACGTCAGACACAAGCTGTTAACATAGCTTTCATTGCAAACTCTTCATAAAATGGCTCTGCCCCTATCTGTTTTCCAGAAGAGATCTGCAGATTTAAACAAATGGAATGATTGGGGCTCGTTTCTTTTTTTTTTGTAAACATAACCAAAGGGGTTCTGGGATTAGTACATGTTCAGTCATAGTATTTTTCACTGTCCAATGTACTGACTCGCATAAAGCACACATTCAAAGGGATAAGTTCACTATCTTTGTGTTTGATCACCCATTTAATGACTTTGGTCCCCTTCTGTTTAGATTTGACACCAGAGCTCTACATTTTAAGCCTGCTTGTAAACCCTCAGCCAAGCAAATTCAATGTTATCACTAAAGTCAGTGTGTCTTAAGGAGATTTCAACATTGGTGGTGCTTTGGGTACGGGCAATCTGTACTTTGATTATCTGTGACTTTAGTAGCAATGCATGTCCCATAAAGCACCGCTGATGCAACAAGAATCCAACAACTTGAGTTATTCGGGGTCAATCAAATGTGTGTCTTGAGAGGTTGTTGCAGAAATGAGCAGTTGTGTGACTGTTTGTTTGTTTGACTGTGGCCTATATCCGTATTTGTATGTTGGCATTCATGTGAGAGAACAAATAGGGGTGATATCCGGTTAGTTTCCTTGTGGCAACTTAATTAGTTTAGTAATTTTGTCAATAATAGTGTTTATGAATGAAGACATCTAAGAGGATATTTTTGTTGGAGCATATGGAGCATTCATTTTACAGTTTGGAAAAACTAGTCAAATATTAATGTGAGCAAATCTAATTTGGTTGCTACGTGTAGGGTCAGGAAAGGACACTGGCACACTTCACACAGACCTGCTTGGTTGATTTGTGATTGCATTTACTGAGCCCGTTGTTGCTGTGCGTAGATCTGAAAGCAGCATTTCATTACATTTTGTTTGTTCAGAAGTTTCTGAATAAAAAACCTGTTTTGTGAAAACATAAAACGTTTTCTTCTAGCTGATGCAGAGCTGCAATACAACTATACAGGGCAGTATGCAACACCATTTGTAAACCCTTTTTAATAAACTAACGCTGTGGATTGTAGCGTCTAGAGTCTACTCTTTGGACAGCACTTCCAATCTATTCTATTCTAAATCATACAAAATCAGACACCATTCTGAAAATGGAAATTTACAAATCAAGATGACTTTGTTGAATCATTGAAACGTAATCTGGAGGGCTAGATAATTCAGAGCCTTTGTTAAATAGTTTAATTCTGATGTGGAATATGTTGGTTCTGATTTAGGCACTTCCCTTAAACAACCACAACTTCTCAACAAAGACTAAGACTGCCCCCTGGTGTAGGCCTTCTCGAAAGAGTAAACATTGTAATACACTCTAAACTCGTACCCACTGTGGCACCAGGAATAGGTTTGCCAATCCATTGCAATATAACTTTGAGGGAATTCAACCAAGAAATAGAATCAGATAATGTCAGGCATTCCCTACCCACCAGTCAGTCAGAGTTGAGCTACATTTAAAAAAGATAATAATAATAAAGATTTCTCCATTACACAAGCTCCTCTAAGACCAGCAGGTGACGGTCCTGTCCTGGGGAAGGAGCCGGAGGCTCTTACACCACTACCCTGTTACATAGTTACTGTAAAATTGTGATTTAAGTTAAATTAATCTATATGCAAATCTAAAATGATATTATTTATGATGGAATTACATTACATCTAATCGGATTGACAGTTGATTTGTCGGCTCTGAAAGAAAACTGGGTATGATCTGTTCTAAGGGGCCACGGGTGTTAGAGCAAGAACGAGAAGAGTTGGATTTTGCTGATCATTTAATTAAGTGACCAGCTATAATAAAGGTATTGTGAAGAGCTCATAAGGGTTCTTGATCCATCTTCAAATGCCACCTGAATCTATATAATATGTTATTAAAAAACCTTTAAAATCTTTAAATGTATATATATATATATATACATAAGCAGAAGAAACGGGGACAAAAACCATCTACGATGAAGAGAATTCCTTGGTGATGCAATAAATTACAAAAAGGCTTGCCTTCAGCATAAACTTTGAGCGTTATGTTAAAATTAAAAGCTCTTTGATGTTCTCTCCTGTGGAAACTTCTAAATCAGCAGGGGTCTTTTTGATCTTTTACGCCTCGAACCAGACCTAACGTGCCCAACTAAAAGTATAAAAAAATCTGCCCCAATTTGGCCACTCAAATACATGAGCTATACCCTGTTATCAAAATAACTATATTGTTGTAGCTATGCAACATTTTCACTGTGTGCCAGTTAAAGTGTACCCAATCATCTGTTTGTTAGGCACAATGTTTGTGTGTGTGATGTTTTCATGTCTATGACATAAAATGTCTGACGTTATTAAGATATCAAACCCTAATAGTACATGGCTATTGAATGCAATAAATAGTCTATAAGCTATTCAAGCAGTCATATATCAAGTGTTCTTGCAAACAAAGGGCCACCTGCTCAGGTGGTTAAAGTGAAACGTATGCTGCATTGTCAACACTCCTATTTAGATAAACTGAAAGGCTCATCAGCAATCTGATATTTTAATGTACTACATGGATGGCAGTACTTTGCTAACAACCAAAAAGGTTGTCATTAGTTCCGTGTGCCTTTGCTTGAATATAGTTTATGTCTTTCCAAAACAGTTTTGGGATACCTCCTTCCATTAATGAGATCATTTGTTTTTGAATATCAATAGTACTGCGCCATTTTCCTTACTAATCTAATAGGCAATGCTGGTCTACTACAATCGCATGGGGCCATTATAGAGGGACCACAAGTGAATAAAATGCATGTGTGTAAAAAATATTGTGTGTATATATACTGTATATAGAGAGTTACATTATAAGCCTACAAGCCTAGAAAAAACAAAGGAGCGTACCACCACCATTGATCTTATTAGAAACAAAGAAGGAACATCAAATCCTCCATTGTTGCTTTTCATGTTCTGACCCTTTATACTTTCAGATAGATAGAAGTTTCTTATGTCAACCACTTCCCATTTTACTCCACATGCTGCGTTGTTTTGTTCGCATTGGCTTTTCATTAGGCTTTTATTTTTCATTATTATTATTATTTTTTTTTTTTACAAAGTCACTGACTGAGTTAATTACAGGGCTTGGGGCAGCACTTTGAGTCTACTCATGCTGGCTCTTGAGAAGAAGCTGTGCATCTGATTCTCACGACTTGCTTAACCTCTCTCTCTCTCTCTCTCTCTCTCTCTCTCTCACACACACACACACATACACACACACACACACACACACACACACACACACACACACACACACTCTCTCTCTCTTTCTCTCTCCCCTCACTCTCTCTCTCTCTCTCTCTCTCTCTCGCTCTCTCTCGCACTCAAAAGCACATAAAATCAAAACACGCGTACTCTGCACCGCACCAGCAAAACAAGTCGAACGAACAGTGACGGCGGGTCATCGCAGACTGTCTCTTAACTTCCACAGAGATACTGCGCGGCGGGCTGGTACATTTTGAAAACAACAATCAACTTGAGGACGACGGAACTTCTATCTGGGAATACGTCATCATACGCAATTGAACAGTCAGTTCCAAATTGCGCAAAAGCTGAACAGAGAGGTGACGGACCGGCTAAATTGCCTGTCCGTCAGTGGTCACGCAGGACGATGGGCTATTTTGACTAGGGCTGTCGCGGGGAAACAGCTAGGAGACTAGGAGACAGAGCGCCATGGCTGTGGACGGTAGGCTTTTAACTTAATTTTTTGGAGGAGATTCTAAACATCAAGTACAGCACAGCACTTTACTTTGCCTGTAGCCGGGACCCCAAAATATATTAGATTTCAATGTTTGTCAATGTTTGTCGATGTAATCGACTGGTTTGACAAGTAGTAGGCCTAATGGTTGGTTAAAAGTTGGGTTGACGTAAGATAAGACGGTGAACCCCCTATACGGGTCAAAAGGTTGGTGCTGAAAGGGACAGCGACCTGAATGCCCATCGACCTTACCAAGAAATGACCACTTAGCCTATGCTAAAGGTAACCTCCTCATTCATAAAAAGTTTTATATCCATAATTTTACCGACCCAGTTATCGTTGAATTATGTCCTAAAATTACATATTATTTTTTTCGCCATGTTATCCTGGTTCTGATTTGTTACTTTGGACCACAGCATATTCAATGTCAATAACACTGTCCTAGATAGACTGAGATGCAATATTAAATACAGAATTTAAAGCAAGGTCAGATATGCCTCATAATCTTACATTTTTCTTGATCCTTAACAAGAAGCAGCACATCCTTTGTTAAAATAACTGTTAGCAAAGAAACCAAATCAGAAGAAACAGAAGCCAAAATAACACAATAAATTTCCATTGGAACCAAGGCATACCGTATCAAAGGGTAGTAGGCCTACTGTTCTCAGTATAGCATGTGCCAAATGAGTTTGTGCTGCTGTGGCTTCTTGACTGCACGGCTCTGCTCCGTTGGGGGTCTGGAACTGAGGGAATGTTGAATGTGCAAAGGAGGAGCACAAAGCAAGAAGACCGAGAAGGCACTCTTTCATCTTTGTTACACCCCCCCCATCCTCTCTCTCTCTCTCTCTCTCTCCATCATCTCGCTCTCTCTCTCCATCCTCTCTCTCGCTCTATCCTCTCTCTCTCTCTCTCTCTCTCTCTCTCTCTCCCTCTCCCTCTCCCTCTCTCTCTCTCTCTCTCTCTCTGTCTCTGTCTCTCTCTCTCGCTCGTCTAGTTTCTCTTTTTCTGACATCAATTCAATTAAGCCTTCGGTGTCAATTATGTATATATATACATATATATATATAGACTAAATTGAATAACACATAACACACAAACATACATAGAGCCACACATAGCTTGAGAAGCAACTAGAAAGTTCTCAATCTGGCACATGAATGAATTATGACCCCGTGGCTTTGCGCCAGTTTCAACTGCTGTGCAGCGTATGCATGTTTACAGTTTCCTTCACTCCCGTATGATAAAAGAACGCTGCCTGCTAAGCAGTGTGTGTGTGCGCGTCCGCCTTTAGACATCTCCATAATGAGGATGTGAATGACAAATCTCAACTGCTGTGTGTTGTTTCACCTGCACATTCTACCCTGCATGTTGTTGCCGTGGAATTGCCAAGTTTCAAGTTTCTAGAATTGCCTCGGAGCCATCTGGGCAGACGTGAACATTCCTTTGAATAGGTAGACAGCATGAAACTCCATTGACTCACAGTGCTGGTGGTTGAACACACCTCGTAATGAGGCCGTCTATCATCTTTTACACATTTTACACATCATCACTACTAGCAAGCATACAGTGAGTGTATGGAGATCATGCTTTTTGGTGTCAATTGCAATTTGAGAATGGGGGTTCGTCTTTGATCACTTTGATCTAACTTTCCATCTTTTTTTATTTCGTTCGTTCTTTCTTTCTTTCTTTCTTTCTTTCTTTCTTTGTTCCTTAGTTTTTCTGTAACTAATTTTTCCATATCTCTCCTTCCCAGCTGCATCCAGTTTCAGTTTCTGCCGGCCGGCTTTGGAGTACAGGGCACTGCCCGAGGACTTCAAGCACCAGCTGAGTCGCCGGACAGGTGGGAACTTAACATGGCACGACGGGCGGGGACAGAAGACAGCAGGGGGGCGGACGGTGAAGCTGCTGAAGCAACCTGGAACAGAGGGCCTCCAGGTATAGTGTAGCAGCCAATACATAAAGCTCTGTGAAAATGGACATGTGGAATAGGACCTATAGCACCTTTCCTATGTATCTTAGTACACTACAAGACCTAATGTTTAAATCTGTTCTGGATCAGGCAATTATATTGGAAATATAACTATAGTAAACTTATAGAAGCTAAATGAAGCTTAATGGGCAGTGGTATTTAGGTTACATTATAGATATACAGTATGTTAAAATTAATATTTAGTTTTTATGTATTTTTGGTTTTATGAGTGAACTTACGTTTTAATTTTACTGAAATAATGAAAAACTCGAAGAGTAACAGATGCAGAAAACAACATAATTTCGTGTTCTTCTCGACCATAGGGTAATTGTTATTAAGCTTTGCCTTGCACAGTATTTGTATATAGGCAAATCACATCCCTCTATGATTCACAGTGGTGGTATTGATAGGAAAGCTCCAAAAGATTCAAGATCCATGTACAAAATTAATCGGAGAAAAGCATTCATATCTTAATGATGTGTATAGGCCAACATTTAGAAAATTGCTCCTCTTCAGTGCCACGTTTTTATTATTAAAGACTTATTCACACAAAAAAGAAACCTAGTCTGACCAATGGACTTGGGTCAGCGGCCATTGTTGAAACATGGGCACTTTGTGTATGCAGAGAATGGAAAAGAAGCTCTTCTCCCCAGAGGGATTGTATGCAGGCACTTACAGAGCCTTTTAGAATGGCTTTAAATAGATCTTATGTATGAAGAGTAGTACCCATAAGTCTGCCTACTAAGAGAGAAGAGGGGCAAACACAATATATGTCATTTTGGCTGTAGTGGTCTGTAATGGGAGGGCCTTTGCAGATATATGGTGTTACAAAATATGATTGTCTTTTTTTATAAAAAAAAAGAAAACAGCACTACATTTATATTTACTGTCCCTCCCAAACAATTTAAGCTTTGCCTTCGATTATTACTATCTGATTTTGAACTTTGTCTCTTTCATAGTATGCTTGCAGTAGGTCGCCAAGAGACTATCTTTTGTGCTCTATATTGACTTTCAAGTTCTTTGTTTGCAAATCTGTGTACCCAAGCCTTTGTTTTCGGCCGTGTGGATTGGTTTTTAATGAGGGTTCAGGGGATTAAAGCTACTGTAAAATACTTGATGCAGCACTGTCATGACAATATAGTTTCAGAGCCATTGTTTATTGTCTAAATCCTTTTGGATGCTCCCGCTCTTGTGTTGGGGTTTTAAAAATGCGGTGTGAAAATGTGCTGGGTGTTCACAAAACCCAATTAAAGGTGGCACCTTGGAGAAAGATTTTGTGAAAAAATAAACACGTAAATTAAACAATCTCGACAACATATTGGCAATACTTAAAAAATTACACTTGCCATATAATGTGAAGACCGGTGACTGTACCTTACAGACAAGGTACATATACCCTACAGCGAAAAAATATATATAAGCTGGAATTTAGGAAACACAGAAACCCGTTGAATTTTAAAAAGTGAATGAATGATCAAAGGCTTCTTCGTTTGATTATTTCACCCCCACACACTCGTACGTCCTGCACAGCTTCCGAATTAAGGAACTTAGTCACAGCATCCACCAATGCTGCCCACATGAACTCCCTGGTCTGATGCTGCAGATGCTTCAGAACTACCATCTGCCCACATTGCTCTGCTGTCTCAGTGGCACGTCTACTGTACACGAAGCATGTGATCTGTGTGGACCTGTACACCACAGCCCTCATTAGTGGATGCAAGGTCTAGCTTTGATGAAAATGAGTGCATATCCTGTCGGAATGTGTGTGTGTAATGTATGTGTGTGTGTGTGTGTGTGTGTTTGTGTGTGTGTGTGTGTGTGTGTGTGTGTGTGTACGTGTTTGTGTATACGTGCGTGTATACGTGTGTGTGTGCGTGTGTGTGTGTGTGTTTGTGTGTGTGTGTGTGTGTGTGTGTGTGTGTGTGTGTACGTGTTTGTGTATACGTGCGTGTATACGTGTGTGTGCGTGTGTGTGTGTGTGTGCGTGTGTGTGTGTGTGTCTGTGTGTGTATGTGTGTGTGTGTGTGTGTGTGTGTGTGTGTGTGTGTGTGTGTGTGTGTGTGTGTGTGTGTGTGTGTGTGTGTGTGTGTGTGTGTGTGCATGTGTGCGTGTGTACATGTGTGTTTGTGCGTGTGTTTGTCAGCACTACCCCAGTTATGCCTGCTTGTCCAGTTATAGAATTTTCATCCTCGGCTGGACGTTGACCTGCCACGGTGGTTCCAGAAATAAAGTGCAATGCATGGAAAATCCACTTCAACGATAGCTAATGCACAGCAGCTGACTGTCCCTTTATATATTGATAGTGACAGGAAAGTGGTCTCTGTTGGCTTTTCCAGTCAAGGGGAAGGACTTCTGGTGTATGAAACGATCGCTGACTGCTGAGACAGAGGTTAAGTGTTTGTAGAGGCCGGACATATTTCCCCCAGGGGCCACTAAAGGTCAAAGATAAAATCAGCGGGAAGGAGAGAAGCAAAAAGAGCAAGATGTACAGTACACGAAATAACATATGTCACTGTTACAGTTTGTTTCAATTACTATCAGGCATTGGTCCAAACTGAATTCACATTGTCAAAACTCTTCACACAGTCAGCAAAACAGAAGTCTATGTGGAGCAAACTGTGAATCACTTTTCATTGCTTTCACACAAAATGTATTCAGTGACCACAGTCACCAAAATTCATGAACTTCTTTCTCAGTCAGAGTCCACAAACTACAAAACACTATACTTTTGCAGCACATTTTTCAAATGCTAACACACTTTGTTCAAAACAGTTAAAAACACAATCAAAACAGAATGATGAAAAAAAAAATTGTCCATATCTGCTGCAGCCGAATTGAAATCTATAGAAAATAATATCAAAATATTGACAATAAAATGAAATAATAATAATTCCAAACACAGCAGTTAACAGCTGACAACCTACCCAGGTGACCTTTGTTTGGCCTCATTGCTCATAGCAGGCAGATAAAAGCGGATGGCTTCTGAATGGCTTTTTTGGAAATATGGAACAAAGAGGACAGGTTGGCGGAGAGAGAAGAGTGGCAGGGTGAGGGAGAAGAGGAAGAAGAGGAAGACCAAGAACTGTGGTCTCTGATGAGATAAGGGCCACAATTATTGACAGGGTTGGATCAGACATTCTAAAAGATTCTTCCCAAGGTGTATTGCCAGAGAAGACACATGATGTGATGTTGATGAAAACGTGGCCAAATGCAGAAGAGAGGGAGTGAATATGTTATACATGAAGTACTGTAAATCACTATGCAAAGATATAGAAAACATAAACGTAACTGAAGCAAATTGCTGCATTGCTGATTCATTCTTGATTCAATATACAATAATTTAGTACACTCAATAAAGTGCAAAGATCTTATTCTATAATAAAATACTGATTTATCTGAAAAAAAATCATTCAGACTTTAAAGATAAAATGTCTTTTATGTAATGCTATTTGTTGTTAGTATTTTGTAGTTCAGTGTGCTAAGAGTGACAGTGTTTGCTTCCTGAGTGAGACTTGTTGCCAGTGTTGTGGAAGAATGAGCTCATTTC
>JAPMUY010010850.1:7500-13086 GCA_026901105.3 Galaxias olidus | reverse complement strand
TGTCTGTAATGAGGTAAGCACGAAGGCATGCCATTGGAGAAGGCTTGTCTGTATTGAGGTAGGGAGGTAGCCCCTGTGAGGTAGACACGAAGGCACGCCATTGGACAAGGCTGTGTGTAATGAGGTAAGCACGAAGGCATGCCATTGGAGAAGGCTTGTCTGTATTGAGATAGGGAGGTAGCCCCTGTGAGGTAGACACGAAGGCACACCACTGGAGAAGGCTTGTCTGTAATGAGGTAGACACACAGGCAGAGCAGAAGGAGAAGGCTTGTCTGTAATGAGGTAGACACACAGGCAGAGGAGAAGGAGAAGGCTTGTGAACGGGTTCAGCCAGGGCTGGCTGGTGTTGTGTGGCCGGGCGCCGAGCAGCAGGGAGACATCGTCCCTGACGGGGAGAAGAAAGAAAGTAAAAAAGGTTGTAAAAAGAGAACAAAACAATAAAGAAACTGGGATCATCTGCAGCTCTCTAGCTTTCTCCACACACTCTCTATGTCTCTCTCTCTTCCCCTCTCTCTCTCTCTCTCACACACACTGTCTTGCTCTCACACACACTCTCTCACACACACACTCTCCCTCTCTCTGCATCTTTCTAGCTTTCGCCATGCACTCTCCCTCTCTCTGCATCTCTCTAGCTTTCTCCATACACTCTCTCTCTCTCTCTCTCGCTCTCTCTCTCTCTCTCTCTCTCTCTCTCGCCACGTTGCTCTCTCTGCCATCCCCCTTACACACACAGGCCGGGGCTGTGAAACTCCAGTGGATGTGACAGCCGGGGAGAGGCCCCTACATGGAAATCAAAAATAGTTTGCGGCCTAATGGAGCCGCGTGCGAGGGGGTCCGCCCTGCGCCCTGCGTCTGTCGCCCGCCGTCGCCCCGGCCGCCAGTCGCCGCCGCCCATGTTTGCCGTAATGGGGAGAGGCAGTTCAATTTCACCCAACGCCACGCCGTGGCACACGCCACCAAGCTCTCTCTCTCTCTCTCTCTCTCTCTCTCTCTCTCTCTCTCTCTCTCTCTCTCTCTCTCTCTCTCTCTCTCTCTCTCTCTCTCTCTCTCTCTCTCTCTCTCTCTCTCTCACTCTCTCTCTCTCGCTCTCTCTCACTCTCTCTCTCTCTCGCTCTCTCTCGCTCTCTCTCTCTCTCGCTCTCTCTCACTCTCTCTCTCTCTCTCGCTCGCTCTCTCGCTCTCTCCACGCTCCCTCCGCACGGGAAACACATCCAGGCCCCAGACAACGTAGAGTGCCACAAAGAAGGAGCGAGAGAGAGGGAAAGAGAGAGAGAGAGAAAGGAGGAGGGGGGGGAGGGAGAGAGAGCCAGAGACAGAGAGAGACCGAGAGAGAGGTAGAGAGAGAGAGAGAGAGATGGGACGAGGGGGTAGAGATAGAGGGAGGGAGAGGGGATAAAGAGAAAGAGAGAAAGAGAACGAGCAAAGAGAGAGGGGGTGCAGAGAAATAAGGAGAGAGACACAGTAAGGGAAAGAGGAGAGCAATACTACAGGTGGGGGGATGGGGGGGTGTGACAACAGAGTAGAGAAAAGGATGGAAGTTAAAGAAAAAGAGGGAGAGAGATGGAGAGAGCGAGAAGAGAGGGAGGAAGAGAGAGAGGGGGGGCTGCTGCAAGGCGAATGAGATGAAACTAAGATGTACGTTAGAGACCGTTTGAGGTCGGCGGGGTACTTGTCAAAATCAAGCGATATCACCTTCCCTCGCTCCGCATTTCCTTCTGTGGAACCCTGGGGGTGTCAATCACGCAAAGCCATGCATCGTCCAAATAGAGTGCTCCTTTTCCCAGACACACACACACGGACTGGACACCGACTGAATGTAAAGACACACACACACACACACACACACACACACACAGGGAGCCCTAAGGGGAACGTAAAAAGGCCAGATCTATTTTCTGAATGACAGCGTGTTCCTTTGTTTTCCCGTGGTGTGTCCTTGCATTCTTAAAGTGTCTGAGTAATGGGAGTCGACAGCCCATCCCTGGAAACACACACACACACACACACACACACACACACACACAACGCGTTCAATAGCACACGCAACCCGCTCAATAACACACACACACACACACACACACACACACAGACACACACACTATCTGAATGTACGAACAAACACACATACACGCTAACACACACAAGCACGCATGAACACACACACAACATACAAATGTAAGACTCGTACATACACATATACACTCAGTTCCACACAATCAAACCGAATGCGGTCCGTGGTTTATTTCCAGAGCACGGCTCTCCTGGCCAAGTGTTCTGGCAAACGTTTGATACAGTCGTGAAAACGGTTACTCTCAACAGGAGGTCTGTCAATCTGCGTTGCTATCTCATAATCTAGGAAAAAAAGTGAAGGGAATGTCAGTGGGGAATTCCTAAAATTGGAGCTGACAAAACATTGTATTATGATGTCGTTGCTATAACCCTTTTGGATTGAACTTTTCCAAGATGTATTTGGAAGTTGGACCAACAATTTTCTTACAGTGTTTTCTTCTTTTTTTTTTTGATGGTAAACGCTTGATGCACGGTTCGCAAACCCTACATAATATTTACTCTCCCAACTTTAAATGTGATAGCAAACCATTGCCAAATGAAACGTATTTGTAATTAAGTTTTCTGTGATAACGCTCAGGTGTGAATTGTCCAAATCAAAACAGCAAAACAGCAAAAACTCCTAAAACAAATGATTGTTTTTTCACAGTAAGAAGTGAATATTTAATTATGGTGTTGATCTCTAATGAGGAAGTAATTTTAGTTGACAAGAGCGTTGGCATCCCAGAGCAGCCATTATATTAGAAATAAACAGGAAGATCAAGACGAGGAAAACTACTTTTTTATTTTCTCTTTCTTTCTGAAGCTATTTTAGTTTTTTGTTAACGGGTAAAAAGGGAGTTAATTGCGGTCTCCTTTGGGATCTGCTTGGAGTGATCCTACAGTTGGCAGGGGCGACAGATATCACACAATGGGAATATAATTAGAGGGTTTTGGTCTGAGGTGAGCTGCTTGAGTGGCGGTCATTAGATGTGTCAAATCTTTCGAGACCTTCCTACTTATCGCTCGTGGCGAAGGAAGGTGACGGACCCACCTTGTCACAGGTGTCCGTGAATATGTGTGTGTGGATGTGTGTCCTTTGCGTGTGTCATTCGTGATGAAATAGAAACAGTGTGGCGTTTGTAGCGAGTGTGTGTATGTGGGTATGTCATTTGTGAAGAGACAGGTAGTGTGCCTGTGTGTGTGTGTGTGTGTGTGTGTGTGTGTGTGTGTGTGTGTGTGTGTGTGTGTGTGTGTATGCGTGTGTGCGTGTGTGTGTGTGTGTGTGTGTGTGTGTGTGTGTGTGTGTGTGTGTGTGTGTGTGTGTGTGAAATTTGTGAAGAGACCGAGTGTGTCTGAGTGTCATTGTGAAGAGATAGAGTGTGTGTGTGTGTGTTTGTGTCATTTGTGAAGAGTGTGTGTGTCTGTGTCATTTGTGAAGAGATGGCATGTGTGTGTGTGTGTGTGTGTGTGTGTGTGTGTGTGTGTGTGTGTGTGTGTGTGTGTGTGTGTGTGTGTGTGTCATTTGTGAAATCCGTGAGGCTGATAAAGGAAGTGACTGACTTCTCTCCTTACCCGACAACCGCCAACCATTACCTCTCCACTTTCATCCTGGTCGGCGTGTCAAAGGTCAAAGGTCAAAGGGCATCTCTTTGACTCTTCTGGCTGCTTCCGGTCCTTCTAACACTCTGTTAGACAAACTCACCTGTCCTCTGCCTGTCCGCCACGTGCACGGATTCTCTCACTTTGATTTCTCTCTCTTTCTACCTCTCTTTCAGTTTTTCTTTCTCTCTACATCTCTCTCCTCTCTCACTCATTTATTTTTCTCTCTCCCTCTCTTTCTCTCATTCTCTCTCTTTCTCTCGCTCTCTTTTTCTCTATTTCCCTCTACGTATTGCTCTCGTTCACTCTCTCTTTTCTCTTCCTCTCCAAACTATCGTTCTAAAATACAGTCAGGGGCATGGGTGGGAAAAAAGAGGAAGAAAAAAAGTGGTAGTAGGAGGGGGAATGGAGGGAGGAGGACATGGAAAACAAAAGAGGTTTGTTGAGATTAGTTTTGAGGAGAACGGGAGTAGGGGAACTTGAAAGGGAATCGGGTAGGCTAGGGTAGTGTTAGTAAGACGAAGAGCGAGCGGTCAGGGTCTCCCCACACTGTGATCTGTCTGGAGGAGGAAGAGGAGGAGGAGGAGGAGGAGGAGGAGGAGGAGGGCAGTCTGCTTCACGGAAAGCGATGGAAGATCGCCGCTGACGAGAGGAGAAGATGAAAAGGTTAATTGGGCCATTATCCTGCTGCAGTTTTAGAGGGATGTATAAGATGTCATTGACATGCACCTCTCCTTCTCTACCTCTCCCTCTCTCTCTCTCTCTCTCCGTCTCTCTTTCTCTTACACTCTCTGTCGCTCTCTCATTCTTTCTCTCTTTCCCTCATTCTCTTTCTCTCCCCATCTCTCTCTCTATATGATCTCTCTGTCCGTCTGTTTCTTTGTCTCTCCTTTACTCTCTCTTTTTTTTCTGCTTTTGACACAGATGGAAAAAAGACAAAAAAAAGTTGTCTAAAGGTGATGTTTTGACCATAGAGCCGGTAGCTGTCTTAAAATCCATTTGCATATTGAAATGAGAGCTGCTTCCCATTCGTTAAGTCAATATCTGAATGTCAGTGTAATTATTAACTCATCATTATCCATGTGAACCAACCACGTGTATATGTGTGTGTGTGTGTGTGTGTGTGAGCGAGAAAGAGAGATATGGTGTGTGTGTGTGTGTGTGTGTGTGTGTGTGTGTGTGTGTGTGTGTGTGTGAGAGAGAGAGAGAGAGAGAGAGAGAAAGAGAGATATGGTGTGTGTGTGTGTGTGTGAGAGAGAGAGAGAGAGCGCTACAGAAAGAGAGATATGGTGTGTGTGTGTGTGTGAGCGAGAAAGAGCACTGAAAGAGAGATGTGTGTGTGAGAGAGGGATAGAGAGAGAACGTGTGTGTTTGTGTGTTTGTGTGTGTGTGTGTTTGTGAGAGAGAGAGAGAGTAATGGTGTGTGTGCATAAGAGAAGAGAGAGAGAGAGAGAGAGAGAGAGAGAGAGAGAGAGAGAGAGAGAGAAAGGGACAGAGAGAGAGCTTGTGTCAGTCTCACCTTCTAGTAGTTACAGGGGGATTCATATCAATCAATCTTAAACCTCTTTATCAAAACAAAGCCTTCTGAAAGGATCATTTATTTGTAGAATTAACATCTTCACTCTTGTAAGTGAAACAGTTCTGTTCTAAAATGCCTGGTGGAGCAGCATGGTCAACATGGTCCTAAACAATAAAACGAATCAATGCATCAACTGAGCCATTTCAGACAATACATTTGTAATGTATATTTTACATAACATTGTGTCACTGAAGCATTTTCCTATGAAACTAACCAATCAACCAACAAAACAATCAGTTGACAGCCTAACAAAAAAGCACCTTACTGTAGTAAGCTAGAAAGCCAGAGAGAGAAATAAAGAGAGGGAAAGATAGAGAGACAGAGAGAGAGAATGCCCAATCACAGGACAAAATGATTGA
>JAPMUY010010850.1:0-2500 GCA_026901105.3 Galaxias olidus | reverse complement strand
TGTGTGAGTGAGTGCGTGTGAGTGTGTGAGGGTGAGAGTGTGTGTGACTGCGTGTGAGTGTGGGAGGGTGAGAGTGTGTGTGACTGCGTGTGAGTGTGTGAGGCTGAGCGTGTGTGTGAGTGAATGCGTGTGAGTGTGTGAGGGTGAGCGTGTGTGTGTGTGTGAGTGTGTTAGGGTGAGCGTGTGTGTGAGTCGAAGGATTCCTGGACAAACAACGCTGCAGGGTCTATAATGAGAAGGGGGACTCATTTGAATGGTTATATTCTTTACTTTTTCGTTTATTTCTTTCTTTCTCTTCTGTTTTTCCTCCTTTCTTCCCTTTCTTCCCTGGCTTGATTTCCTATGTTGTGGAGTTCTCCCTCGGTTCTGGTTTAGACGGACAGTGTGTCGTACTTCTCCAACAGCAACGTCCAGACTGGCCTGCTCGGATGTGGACAAACACCGATGGCGAAATGGAACCAGGACAGCGTAGCGGCGCTCCGCCCATATAGCGGGCCCCAGGCCGGTGACAGACAAAACAAGTGTGTACAGCACTTTTACGCTGAACTGCCCCCCCCCCACCCTCCCACCCCCAGCCACAGAAGGAACACGCGCTCGACTCAAAACGCGCCGTGCCGATTAGGAATCATTCCCAAGGAGAGGGGCTCGTCGATACGTACGACACGGCGACGAACGACAAACGAGTGAGAGAAGAAGAAAGGGAAACAAAAAAAATAAAGAAGAAAACCCGCAACGGCGACGCGCGACAGAAAGTTTTGGGGACGCGGCGGCAGCGCCTCGTTGGGCCTGGCTCGCCCGCTCACGGCCAGTCAACGTGGCGGGCCGATCGATGGGGCGCGGTCTGGCGTGCTCGCTGTATCGACCGCTCCGGCTCCCAGATATCACACGGGCTCCTCATCAGCCAGGGACCCCTGTCCCTTCTCCCAAACAGTCCGATCGAAAAGGGTCGCGTCCCCCGGGGGGGGGGGGGGGAGCATCGGCCCCCGTTGGCGAGCTGGGGCCCTCGCTGACTGAGACACACACACGCAGGCACGCGCGCGCGCGCACACTCGCATGCACACACACACACACACACACACACACACACACACACACACTGTTTTCTCTCTGTCCCTCTCTGTCTCTCTTTCTCTCCTTCTCTCGCTCTTTTTCTTGTTCTCTTTCACAATCCTTCGGTGGCTGTCTTTCTCATTTCTTTATTATGTATTCTTCTTTAAACATTCTTTTTTTGCATTCCTCTACTAAATCTTTCTTTGAATCTCTTTAAGTCTCTATCAGTCTTGCTATCTACCTGTATAGATCTCAAACACGTTGTTTTGGTGCTTTCACTGGTTAATGTGAGTTCAGCAAAGAACTCCTTGCTTACTAAGAGGAACCAGTAGAGTAGAAAATTATACACAGAGAAGATGCAAATCAATACGGTTTATCGGACGCGCCCTGAAAGAAAGACATATTTCCATAGGTTGTCCTTTTCTTATGACACTATAAAAGGATGCTAATGCAATGTGGTACCAGTGAGCATATACTTTAACACTGTTACTGTTAGAACATTTAAAATAAAGTAGAAAGAAGGCAAGAAAGAAAGACGAACATACAGACAGACAGACAGACAGACAGACAGACAGACAGACAGAAACAGAACTGTGTGTTAACTTAGTATTTTTAATGCAGTAGTTGCTGCTGGCAAACATATGGCATAACGTAGGCGGGTCTAGTTATCGCTATGTGTGTGTACATGTGTAATTATGTGTGTGTGTGTGTGTGTGTGTGTGTGTGTGTGTGTGTGCGCGCGCGCTACCATATCCCGTTATAGTGGGGTAAGGGCAAACACTTTGGTTCATGGGAACAAACTAAACTCACAGGCCAATAATTTGTGAAAAAGAGAATTTTTTGGGGGGGAAATTACAAAGTTCCCTAGTTGTTTAAACATTCACACAATAATGACAACGACACCCAAAAAAACAAGTAACACCCGTCTGAGAGAGACGTGTTCATTTGTTGAAAAGCGACGGCACACACGGCCGCGCGCCCTCTCTCCCACACAGACAGTGCCTATTAGTTTGCGCTCATTAGAACGGCACTGTACGCTGACTGCGATCTTGACATGGCAGATTTAGATGGCCAACGTCTGCTAATTGTTTTGATTAGGTGGTATAATTGGTATAGCCTTATTGTGCTGCTAGAGAAAGTAGAAGTGTGTACAAGTCACTTAGTCACTGAATAAGAAATAATGAGAGCGAACGAGAGAGAGAGAGGCTCAAAAAAATAGGGAGTTGGGGGGAGAGATAGAGAGAGAGAGAGAGAGAGAGAGAGAGAGAGAGAGAGAGAGAGAGAGAGAGAGAGAGAGAGATAGAGAGAGAGAGAGAGAGAGAGAGAGAGAGCGGTGGGTGTAGAGTGAGGTCTTCTTGGTAAATTAGATGAAGTTATTTGATCGCGCAACTTGTGAGGTTCTCTAAAACAAGACTTGACACTCGGCAGTCTCCACGTCTTTACAGGGCCG
>JAPMUY010010849.1:0-12742 GCA_026901105.3 Galaxias olidus | reverse complement strand
CACCTTCTGAACATGAGACACAGTAGCCTACAGCTTTATGTGGAGAAACTAACACATTTTAGGACAAATAAACCCATTGTAAAAAAGCAAGACACCATGACTGTCATCCCATTATGAATGTGCTTCATGGACACCCTTTCCCATTGAGATGAGTGTAATAGTCAATGCCAGCAAATGAGATCGATCACCAATTTGATCACACACTAGTCAATACCAAAATTACCTTTTTGTGAAATGTTTATATCATTAGTCTATATTGATTCAAATGTATTCACTTGACAACCTGGTCAGTTTAATAGTGGAGTAGTCACAGTTAAACTTGCCAGAAAACACGCAAGCCACTGCCCTTACCGTTGAACGACCGGTTTGAACAAAGCTGAGCACCCCATCATTTCTTGATTTCAGCCTAAGAATCTAACCTAGATAAGCAAAAACAATTTGACCGATCTAACTCAACTTTTACACTTGCTTGTCATACCAGATTTGGTGCAAATAGGAAAAAAGAGACAACGTGATGACGACTTAACAGGTATAGCTGTCCATAAAGTTATTTACAAATTAGGTTACATAAAGGTTTTCTGTTAAATTAGCAATTCATCTACGGCATTGAATTAGATAAATGTGTATGCCCTAGTAATATGGATGCAGTAATTCAGTAATCCATTAAAACCAGTGAGACACATTTTGCTTTGGGTGCGGTAGCTTTATTTCTATACTTTGAAGTCTGTAAATACATGCAACAACGCAGCTTCAATATCCACAAATACATTTCAATGCAGTCTCGTGACGTAATGACCAAGATCATGTGTGAATACTGAGTAGCCCAATTCAATCAGGCAATTCATTCAAACACATAAGCCATTAGCTATTTCTTTTCAACAGCCTAGTAATTTCACCTTCGGTTAGGACTACCTGCACTGATAATGCAGAAACCATTGCGTGACACAGTCAGAAGCTGTCAAGGCTTAAAATAAACATTGCCATCACAAACTCACTTACCCAGCTGCCCCAATGCTTTTTTCTCGCTAATCTCTAATCCTCGAGCATGCCCTTGAGCACCTGAGCACGAGCGCGGTGACGTCGAATAGAGCGCAGAAATAAAGATTTAGGTTTGTAGCCTGTATAAAAATTCAATAAAAAATGTTGGCTAAATTATGTTTTTTTTTTTTTATTTCAGGGCCCATAGCTCAATTGAACAGATTCAGGATTTTAGAAGTTTTATCCAGAGCTCCAGTCAATGGAAAGAAATGAGATCTGGAACCCGCTCTCTCCTGTGCTCCCCTTTTTAACCAAAGGAGGCGGTATTGTAGCTTCAAATCTGACTGAATCGGGGCAGCCCTGTTTAAGAGCCCTCTCCACTCTGAACCCATGAAGACCACCTACGCTGCCCTTTAGCTGGGGGCAACAGAGGAACACAACGTCCACCAGCAGTTGGTATTTTAGCTGTTTGGTAGAACATTCACACAACCAAGAACAGCTAGACCACGCACACGCACACACACACACACACACACACACACACACACACACACACACACACACACACACACACACACGCAGCTGTAATTGGCTTTTTAGCCATTCCCCTGTCTGAGTTACCAGTTGTCAGTTTGCTGCAAGGTAATCAAGCCTGCTAGCCCAGCCAGTTGACCAGAATGCTCTCCAGAGGGTTTTCTGTTGTTACAGGCTGCTGGGCTGAAGCTGAGCTAGGCTGGAAACGCACGTGCACACACACACTGAGGACGCACACACACACACACACACAAAGACAAGCACACATAGGGGGTCTTATCAGATAGAGATGCATCAATAATTTAGACTACTCCATCACTTTGGCACAGGAGGGATGTGACAGGGTGTGTGTGTGTGTGTGTGTGTGTGTTTGATGGGGGATGTAAAACCTAATGAGGGGAGACCCAGCTGGGATGGGTGGAGAAGTATAGAATGGAGCGGGGGTGGGGGCGGGGACGACGGGGGACGGGGGTGGGGGGGACGACGGAACGACAGATGGGGGAGGGGAAAGATGGCGGTGTGGGAAGGACAGCCAGTCAGTCAGACGGACGGACGGACAGACAGTTTGCACAGAGACAGTCAAGACAAAGATGTCCCAATCTGAACAACTGGGAAACGTACCTCGCGACGCAAAATGGAACCAGCCCGTTATGTCCACATGGTAATGGTACTACTCCACATCATGTCTGGATACACAGGATATACGGAGGGAGGAAATGTGAGAGGGGGATATTAGCAGCTGGACTAACAGGTCTCTCTCTCTCTCTCTCACTTAAAATATGAGAGGGGGGTGATGTTCAGTCGCTTATTAAGGAGGGATTTCCTCGGACTCTCCAGACGAGAAGCTGCTCCGCCATCTTTCCTATCCACCTCCCTCCTTCCTCTCTCCTCCAGATCTCCCTCCCCCTCTCCACACCCCTCCCCTCCCAAGCAGTTTGACTTTTAACATGCTGTCTTTAACCCGTGGGACAGCTTTAATCACTGCTTACCTCAGACCCCATGCCAGTAACTATGCACTTCACTTTCTCTCTCTCTCTCGCTCTCTCTCTCTCTCGCTCTCTCTCTCGCTCTCTCTCTCTCTCTCGCTCTCTCTCTCTCTCTTTATCTCTCTCTTTATCTCGCGCTCCTTCACTCCCTTCCCCCAGAGTTTTTATTCAGACACCTGCCGCTGTTGTGTGTGTGTGTGTGTGTGTGTGTCCGTGCGTGTCCGTGTGTGCGTGTCCGCCAGCTTGCCCTTTTCGCAGTGCAGATATCGGCTCATCAGCTCATCTAAAAGAAGACACACACACACTGACAAAAGAGCCCTCTCACACACACACACACACACACACACACACACACACACACACACACACACACCTGCATGCTCGTGGTATGGTGAGCACAGCGCAGAACAGATGAAAGATGACAGCAGAGGTCTTGTTCAGCCAAAAACACCGAATGAAGAATTGTCTTTGTCTGGAGAAGCTACAGCGACACACACACGCAAACACACACAGGCACACACACACACACACACACACACACACACATAGACACACCTCCCAACTCATAAAAGTCCTAACCACACCATGTGACCATGCAGGCACTCGCAATTAGAGGGATACCAGATTCAGGGTCATGGGTGTGTGTGTGTGCGCGACCTTCTCAATGCGTGTGTGCGTGTGTGTGTGTGTGTGTGTGTCTCCAGAGAGCTGGGTTATCTTAGCGCAGCATCAATCTATCAGTCTCTCATTAGCATGGGCTGTCTTTGATTAGCATACCTATTAATATGGAAATGTGACATCGCAGACACTGACTCAGATCGCCTCTGTCCTGGTTACACACACACACACACACACACACACACACACACACACACACACACACACACACACACACACACACACACGCACACTAGCACACACACGCCGTGTCTCTCGTTCTCACATTCTCTCTTTCGCTCTTTGAATGTTGCCACCTCTGTACCTTTCCCCCTCTCTCTCTTTCTCTACCTCGCTTGATCTCTTTCTCATCCTTTGTCTCTCTCACTTCCTCTCCCCCCTCCCTCGCTCTCTCTCTTCCCCCCCCCCCCCTCTATCTCTCCCTCTCTCTCTCTCTCTTGCCCCTCTCTATCGCTCTCCCTCGCTCCCTCTCTCTCCTGGGGTGTCTGCAGCACCAGTCTAGAGGTTACCCTGGGCTCAGACAAAGGCTTTGATGTGAATGTCAGAGTCCAGCAGCACGTAACGTTACCTAGCCTCTCCATGGAGCCAGACCAATGACTCACATTATCCTACAGCGGCACTGACCTTAGTGCCGGCTACGTGTGGGTGCGCGCACGAGCGTGTGTTGTGTTTGTACGCGTGTGTGTGTGTGTGTGTGTGTGTGCGTGTGTGTGTGTTTGCACGTGAGCACGGATGTCTTTGTTCGCACACGTGCACATCCAATACATGTGCGTGCACGCGTGGGACTAAGTGTAGGTGTCGTTGCTAGGCAGAACTGCAGTCACTCTCAGCGAGCAGTGACACACACACATATGAGCGCATAGGCAGGCGCTCTCGCTCTCTCTCACACACACACACACACACACTCACAGGCTGAGAGACAGGCAAAATACTTCATCTTCTCATCAGTATTCTGTAATCCGATTTTTGCAGCATTACACCGAGGCTATTGTTACCTCCTCGTTCTCAATGTACGGGAAGGCGTGTGTGTTTGTGAACGTGTGTGTGTGTGTGTGTGTGTGTGTGCATTGTGAATGAGTGATAAGGGTGTTGTGGAGAGGAAAGCCCCAGTGGCAGCGTGCTGTAAGTGCTGATGGAGTGCTGTAGCTGTGAGGAGCTGCCAAACGGAGCAGCACTACAGGCTCAGAGGAGGGACGCCAGAGACGCCACTGACCTTCCTCTGATTAGGAAGTCATACTAAACCTGTCCCCTCTGTCCTCCTCTCCTCCCTCGGTCCTCTCTCTGTTCTCTCCTCCCTCGGTCCTCTCTCCTCCTCTCCTCCCTCTGTCTTCCTCTCCTATGCCACTCCCTCTGTCCTCTTTTCCCTCTGTCCTCCATCCGCTCCCTCTGTCCTCCCTCTCCTCCTCGCTCTCCTCCTCTCCTCCCTCTGTCTTCCTCTCCTATGCCACTCCCTCTGTCCTCCTTTCCCTCTGTCCTCCATCCGCTCCCTCTGTCCTCCCTCTCCTCCTCGCTCTCCTCCTCTCCTCCCTCTGCACTCCCTCTCCTCCCTCTCTTCCCTCCCTCTCTTTCAGCTCAACGAAACAGCCAAACAGCTGATGGAGATTGACAAGCCCACGGTGGCCCCCGTGCCCGGTCCCAGCTCAGAGCCCGCCCCCGGAGGACTCCCATTGGGCCCCGGCTCCCCGGGCGCCTCCCCCGGGCCCTCACCGTCCAATGGGAAGGGTGGGGGCCACCGGCGAGGGGAGGGGAAGAAGAACGCCAAGAAGCGCCACTCGTTCACGGCGCTGAGCGTGACCCAGCGGGCGGCCCAGCTCAACAACCGGCACAGCATGGAGATCTCCCACCCCGTCCTCATCAGCTCCTCGGACCCCCGGGCCGCCGCACGCATCCAGGCACGGGCACACACACACACACACACACACACACACACACACACACACACACACACACACACACACACACACACACACCAACATCAGTATTGCCTTTTAGACAGATTTGCATGAGGTGTTGCATAAACGACTCAAAGCTTTTGAAACGACCGTTGACTTTTGTGTGTGTGCGTGCGTGCGTGCGTGCGTGCGTGCGTGCGTGCGTGTGTGTAGGACCCGTCTCCCTCCGGACCGTCCCCCTCTTCAGTGGGGGTGCTGGTTCCCCCCAGAGTGGCGTCGGTCACCTCTGAACTGCTGGCCCACGCCAAGGTCCAGCTGCCCCTCAACATGTGAGTATGGCCGGACCGTCGCTCCTAGCATGCTAGCGTGCTGTTATTTGCTAAACCACAGAGACTCAAAGATCTGCCCCCCGTGTAGCTGGTTTGGCAGAGTACAAATTCCGTCCACGTTCCATCCAAGTGATGATTTAGAATCGCAGCGTGTCTCCATGCTAACAGAAACAACCCACGCCTAGTCATTTTCTGCTCCGATGAGTGTTCTGTGTCCGTACTGACTGTCGCTGCTCCCCTGTTCTCCCCCGTTCTGTGTCCGTACTGACTGTCTCTGCTCCCCTGTTCTCCCCCGTTCTGTGTCCGTGCTGACTGTCTCTGCTCCCCTGTTCTCCCCCGTTCTGTGTCCGTGCTGACTGTCTCTGCTCCCCTGTTCTCCCCCGTTCTGTGTCCGTACTGACTGTCCCTACTCCCCTGTTCTCCCCCGTTCTGTGTCCGTACTGACTGTCCCTACTCCCCTGTTCTCCCCCGTTCTGTGTCCGTGCTGACTGTCCCTTCTCCCCTGTTCTCCCCCATTGTGTGTTTGTCAGCACGCCAGAGCAGAGCCACCTTGTAGTCACATGTTTCAGCAGGCAGGAAGCTGATTGGCTCAGTACGGCACCTCGGGATCGATAAGCGATCCATACTGCTGATTGGTGAATATTGCGAGACGGCACAGGGTTTATGCCCAGGGTTTTAAGAAAGCAATCGATGAAGAGTCAAGCTGGTGTGCCAGAAGGCACTGCACTGACATTTGTTTTTACATCAACATGTAAAACCTTTGTGCCACTTATAGTGTCTACATCTGAGTAGAAGGTTACTGGACCTAGACCTCACGGCTTCAGTAGTTTAGCCCTTAAGGCCTTGGCGGACCTGTTATCGAGTAACAAAGAAGAGAGGTGTGCTCAGGAATCCACAGAACAGCCAGCCAAACAGCTGTGGCCCAGCGTCAGCAGCTGATCGCCTTTACACTGAGGTGGATTTACACTAAGGTGGATTTACACTAAGGTGGATTTACACTAAGGTGGATTTACACCAAGGTGGAGCTACACTATGGTGGATTTACACTAAGGTGGATTTACACCAAGGTGGAGCTACACTAAGGTGGATTTACACTAAGGTGGATTTACACCAAGGTGGAGCTACACTATGGTGGATTTACACTAAGGTGGATTTACACTAAGGTGGATTTACATCAAGGTGGATCTACACTATGGTGGATTTACACTAAGGTGGATTTACACTAAGGTGGATCTACACTGTGGTGGATTTTCACTATGGTGGATTTACACTAAGGTGGATCTACACTATGGTGGATTTACACTAAGGTGGATTTACACTAAGGTGGATTTACACTATGGTGGATTTACACTATGGTGGATTTACACTAAGGTGGATTTACACTAAGGTGGATTTACACTAAGGTGGATTTACACTATGGTGGATTTACACTAAGGTGGATTTACACTAAAGTGGATTTACACTAAGGTGGATTTACACTATGGTGGATTTACACTAAGGTGGATTTACACTAAGGTGGATTTACACCAAGGTGGATTTACATCAAGGTGGAGCTACACTATGGTGGATTTACACTAAGGTGGATTTACACTAAGGTGGATCTACACTACGGTAGAGCTACACTACGGTGGATTTACACTAAGGTGGATCTACACTACGGTAGAGCTACACTATGGTGGATTTACACTAAGGTGGATTTACACTAAGGTGGATCTACACTACGGTGGTGGATTTACACTAAGGTGGATCTACACTATGGTGGATCTACACTAAGGTGGATTTACACTAAGGTGGATTCACACTATGGTGGATTCACACTATGGTGGATTCACACTAAGGTGGATTTACACTATGGTGGATTTACACTAAGGTGGATTTACACAATGGTGGATTCACATTAAGGTGGATTCACACTAAGGTGGATTTACACTATGGTGGATTTACACTAAAGTGGATTTACACTATGGTGGATTTACACTAAGGTGGATTTACACTATGGTGGATGGGGGAAGTTAAAGTGGACAGCAGCATGGCCAGGCGCAGGCTCCATTCTCTGCCCAGGCTGCTCCTACCTCTCCAGGGTATTCTAGTATGCTACTCTACCCAGAACAGACTGTGTGTAGAATTGCCTGTTTGTGTGTGTGGGTGGGTGCGTACGTGCACACACAATTTTCTCTTAGATAGGGTTCTCTCTATAGAATTTGAATGGAATCCTGCACTGTTGTCGCATTTGATAACATTGGAGTAATAGTGTAGCAGAAACACACACACAAACACTCACACACACACACACACACACACACACACACACACAAACACACACACACACAGTCACATGCTCAGAACCTAAGGAGCGGGTTGTCCTACTGATGAGGTCCGACGTTTCCATCTTCCATCGGTTGCCATGGGGAGAACGTCTTCCGTTACCATAGTAACCCGAGGCAAGGCTGCATACATACGTGGGCCTTGTTTACACACAGTCGACACATCCATCCCGCTCTCATTCATAAACCGATCAGACGCAATCAAAGTCCTCACCAAATCACCGTGGCTAACCCCCGCGTCGTAAACCCTCAGGAACATAATGTCTGCGCTAACTGCCCACAGTCATGTGTTATGATGTTATGACACATTTATTCCCCACAGTGGCTCTTATCTGATTGCGCTCATTTCGTCCTCTGAAATGAGCTGTGCCAACTTTTTTAAAATGATTTACCGCTGGGAGAAAAACATGAACGCCTACTAGATAAACCAGCAAAATAAAGCACAGTAACAGGTCTGTTCCCCTCACACTGAACGAACGTAAACGCTGTGTGTGTTTGTCAAAATCGCCACCGCGCAGAAAACAACTAACGTCCATTTCATAGTCGTCGTCCCCCCCCCCAGCACGGTTTATGTGACTAGCGAGGGTCGGGCGCTTCTTCTAACAGCGGGGGGTGTTTTGCCTCCGTTTCCCAGCTACCTGGCCCTGTACGCCTACAAGCCCCAGAAGGCCGACGAGCTGGAGCTGAGGAAGGGCGAGATGTACCGCGTGACGGAGAAGTGCCAGGACGGCTGGTTCAAGGGGACGTCGCTCAGGACCGCCGCCTCCGGAGTGTTCCCGGGGAACTACGTCACCCCCGTGTCCAGGTGACTGTCACAGCCCCAGAGAGACCTGCCGTGCACCTTCATCGCTGCCATCGGAACGGCCAACGCGCCACGGATCAACACCGTTGTTGTCATCCTCATCCACACAAACACACAGCGTCATAATCCATGAGTTTCACTGTCAACATGATCATCATCATCATCCTCATCATCATCATCATCATCAATATAATCATCACCATCATCATCATCATCCAACAGCTTCATCTCATTAGTGGTTATTGTCATTCTTGTTGTCGTAATCAGTTACTGTAGTATCCTATTATTATTATTATTATTATTATTATTATTATTATTATTATTTTCATCATCGTCGGAGACACTTCATCCTGTCATCTCATGATGATAATTTCCATCACCAAACACCAGCTCCCAGTGCTCCTCCTCCACCTCCCCCTCCTCCTCCACCTCCTCCTCCTTCCTCACCTCCCCCTCCTCCTTCCTCCTTCCTCCTCCTCCTCCTCTTCCTCCTCCTCCTCTTCTTCCTGCTCCTCCTCCTCCCGCTCCTTCCTCCTGCTCCTGTTCAGCAGGCCTGACAGATTGAATTCACGCTGAGGAGAGCGTTATCATCTGATTTGGTGCTGTGTCTGATCTGCTTCCCTCCCCACGGCGCCTCACTCTGCTGCTGCTGCTGCTGCTGCTGGCATCGCGTTTACCCCCCCCCCCCCCCAACCCCCCCACCCCTCCCCCCTCCCCGGCAGAGTGAACCAGGGAAGAGTAGGGGGCGGAACAGGGCTGAGGTGGGAGAAGAGAGGGTGAGAGAGTGGCGTAGGAGGGACGGAGTGAGAGAGTGAGAGAGGGGAGTGAATAATAGGATAACGAGAAAGTGGGGGGGGGGGGGGTTGCAAAGAAAGGGTAGCAGGAGTGAGACGTGGAAGGCAGGTCAGCAAAGTAACAGTGGAAGAACCAGAGAGAAAGAGGGATTGTAGAGAGAGATAGAGAGAGAGAGAGAGAGAGAGAGAGAGAGAGAGAGAGAGAGAGACCTTGATGATGAGTGCAGTGACCCAGCAGGTGTCTTTCTGCGCCAGGGCTTGGGCGAATGTTTGTTTCCCCCTCACATCCAAAGCGTCACGTAATCCCAGACCAGCCCTGAAACCCAGGGAGACAGAGATAGAGGGAGAGAGAGGGAGACAGAGAGAGAGAGAGACAGAGAGGGAGAGTTGAAGGAGTAAGGAGAGAAAAACTCTCCTTCTCGCTCCCGTTTATGACTTTCTCTCTCCTCATATATCTTTTGGTCATTCTCCAAGTGATAATTACATAAGCAACAACTGTAAAGTGATGCTATTTATTCAGCAAATTGCTTTCATCGCTTCATAAAGTACAGTAGGCAATAACCCCTGTGCCTTCTCCAGAACAAGGGACTATGTATACATCTTAATGAAACTCATGCTCCAAATCTCATTCTCAACTCTCTAGACACTATTGTCCATGTGCTTCTCTCTCTCTCCAGCGCAAAGAAAGGCACGCCAAAGATTCAAAGTTCTCTCTCTCTCTCTCTCTCTCTCTCTCTCTCTCTCTCTCTCTCTCTCTCTCTCTCTCTCTCTCTCTCTCTCTCTCTCTCTCTCTCTCTCTCTCTCTCTCACTCTTGCTCTCTCTCGCTCTCTCTCATCTCTGCCTCTCTCTCTCTCTCTCTCTCTCTCTCTCTCTCTCTCTCTCTCTCTCTCTCTCTATCTCTCTCTCTCTCTCTCTCTCTCTCTCTCTCTCTCTCTCTCTCTCTCTCTCTCTCTCTCTCTCTCTCTCTCTCTCTCTCTCTCTCTCTCTCTCTCTCTCTCTCTGTTTCTTTTTTTCTCTTGTCGCCGTCCCTGTTTTTTCTTTTGTCTGCACTGCCGCCCAGAAAGCTCTCAATATGATAATGAGAGCGTGCCATAGCTTGATTTACATGTGCATGCACTGTACAAACAACACACACACACACACACACATGTAGAAGAACACTCATACACACACACACACACGCACACACAAGTAGAAGAACACTCACACACACACACACACACACACGTCGTGGGCAGGTGGGGAAACTGGGTTGCTGAGGAGAAACTGTGTGTGTACCCAGAGTGAGGGAGGGAGATTTTAATTGAATATGTACTTCATTTCATACTTACACACAAGGAAGCCTCATTACTCTGTGTGTGTGTGTGTGTGTGTGTGTGTGTGTGTGTGTGTGTGTGTGTGTGTGTGTGTGTGTGTGTGTGTGTGTGTGTGTGTGTGTGTGTGTGTGTGTGTGTGTGTGTGTGTGTGTGTGTGCGCGCATGTTTGATGGTTAGTCGATGGACATCCATGAGAATGTGAGAGGCTCTGTGGAGGTGAAAGCATGTCAATATTGTTCGTTCTGCTGTTCAGCACTTTGAGCAGCCATTAACACTCACGTCACTTCTTGTCCACGTGCGTGTGTGTGTGTGTGTGTGTGTGTGTGTGTGTGTGATTGTGCGTGTGCGTGTACGTGTGTCTGTGTGTGCATGTGCGTGTGTGTGTGAGTGTGCACGCGTGTGTGTGTGTGTGTTTATTTGTGCATGCAGATCCACGAGTCCAGTCTAGACTTGAAGCCAATGCATGGTCCTCGGTTTGCTGGTGGGGGAGAAAAAAGATTTAAAGCGGTCAAAGAAGACCAAGTGTGTGTTCCGTAAACGGGGTTTTGTCTGTTGTCAAACATTTCCCCGAGGCATTGCTCTGTGTCTTAGCAACTGGCCTATAAGCATTAGTGCACGGCGCTGGGCTCAGGGCAGCACACAGCGTTGTTTGACTTCCCGAGCTGAGTCACTTCCTGAGCGGGGGTCCAGCGGATTACGCCGTCTCAACACGAGATCCGCTCACAAGATCCGGTTTAAACCTGTGCCACTCCCCCGCTAAGACACCCGCCTCCAGTGAACGCTGCCGTTCCCGATCCCACTCGTGTCGTTAAAACAACAGCACTCCATTAGCGTTCCTGTGACGGTGGGACGGCGGATCTTTGTGCGACAACGCTCCCTCAGACCTGTCGGAGGAAAGGAGCGGAGCTAGTGGAGCGCCGGCCAACAAAGGCTTTGTGGATCAGACCCCCCTCCTCCACGCACTTACCGCGCTGTGTGTGTGTGACATCATACCCCAGGCCCGTCTGAACATATCAGGTTGCCCCCCTGAACGCTCTCTCTCCCCCTCTCTCTCCCCCTCTCTTTCTCTCCTCCTCTCCTCCCCAGGGCTCCGTATGTGGTGAGCGGCTCTCGTGGGCCCTGCCTGGCGGGCTCCCCGGGCTCCAGTAAAGGCTCGGCGCCCTCGTCGCCCGGCTCCCCGGGGCCCTCGTCCCGGCCCCCCACCCCGCTGGCCTCCAGCCCCAGCCCCGCCCCGCCCCAGTCGGCCGCCGCCCAGCTGAAGAACTGCCTGCGCTCCGGGCAGCAGACAGTGAACCAGGCCCGCACGGCCATGCAGCTGGGTGAGGGGAGCCACACACACACACACACACACACACACACGCATACACATGCATGCACATGCATGCACACACACATGCATGCACACACACACGCACACGCACACACACATACACACACACGCACGGCACTGACAAAGAAACACACACACACATGCCTGGGAACATAATGTAATGCACAAGGTGACCCTCACCCACTCTCTCTGTCTCTCTTTGTTTCTCTATCACACACACACACACACACACACACACACACACACACACGCACACACACACACACACACATAGTGTATTCAGCATGAGAGAGAGAGAGAGAGAGAGAGAGAGAGAGAGAGAGAGAGAGAGAGAGAGAGAGAGAGAGAGAGAGAAATGACTCTTAGCTTCTCTCTGTGTATCTCTTTCTCTCTTTCATTCTCTGTCACACACACACACTCACACACACACACACACACACACACACACACACCAAGGAGCATAGTGTATTCAACTAGGTGACTCTCACCGACAAACCTTCACTCTCTGTATGTCTTTCTCTCTGTATCACACCCGTGCAAGAGCACACAGGCACACACCTACACACACTTACACACACACGCACAGACAGTTGGCAGACTCTAGATTTATTTACGTCCTAGTTTTACTGTCTGTCCTTGGCCTCAAACCAAAGCCCTGTTCACTCTGGCCCCCATACCCCTGTTTTCACACTCACTGTCTCTCTCTCTCTTTTCTCAGTCTCTGTCTTTCTCTATCCCTCCATTCCTCTGCCTCCCGAACACACACACAGACCCTTTC
>JAPMUY010010848.1:0-12736 GCA_026901105.3 Galaxias olidus | reverse complement strand
CGGGCAATTTTAGAGTCACCAATTAACTATTATTAGTTAATTATTAGAAACTATTAATTGCATATGTATGTGCAAATTTGATTTTAATACATACAATTCGCCAAACATGCCATTGTAAATAAATCATTTGTTTGGTGTTCATCTAAGTCTGTAAAATGTTGAGTTTCAAACAGGCTTGAAGATAATGCTTGTTCAGAACACGAGGGCGTGACGAAAACTAGGGGAAGGCTATGGCCAGATTCGCTCACCAATAGAAGAAGCCATATTACTGTCCTGATATTCTATTGGCTAGCAGTTTGGTCGAACGTGTCTTAGAGAGGCGCCAGGCACGCGTTTTCGTGTGCTTGCTGTTGTTTGTGTTGATGTTGGTCGTTGTGGCCGTAGTTGTCACAAAGTGTTCAGCCCTGGTAGAGCGAATCAGAGAATCCAGGTGATCGTGTGAAGATCGCACTTAGCATGTTTTTTACACGAAGAGTGAAAGAAAAACTGACTACAAAATACGATCTCGTGGTAAATAATAATGTTTGGCTTTTTTGTTTGTTTTTCTTTGGTTTGGTTAAAACAAATAACGCTAATGTGTACACCTTTTCTTCTATTGACCCCTGTTTAAAAATTATGATGGACCCAAAGTAGACCCTGTATCTTGTCCTTTCATCCAAACCAGTCTTTCCTCGCTCGCTTAACTCTGCTGCTTTATTTGTGGGGGCTCGTGTAATATTCGGGTTTCCTGCTGCATGCTAAATACTAAACACGAGTTAATTGGATTAATTTAAAATATATAGTGATATCACGTAGAACTGGTTTTGTGTATGACACATTTGAATTAGCGAACAGTATAGCTAGCAATTCGAACATGTCAAAACTTTGGCTGCTGAAACCGGCCTGTGGCCGGCGGATAGGGGGTGTGGCGGGTAGCAGACCCTTTGCCAAAAATGTTTTCACTACAGATATCTTTTGGCAGCAGTTGTTGTTTATTTATTGAACAAGTGCGCTGGGCAGATTCAGGTTTCTAAGTAGGCGTAAATGAGAACGGTAACTTTCTCAATTGTATGCCAGGTCACAGTTCAAAAACAAACTATTCAAACTATCTTTTTATGGGACAGCGTTAGCGGGAGAAGATGTAGTGTTACTGTAATGGAAGGGGAACAGTCTGGAATGTTAACTCTAAAACTGTAGGACTGATTCGTAAGTAAAAGTGACAAGTAGCCTCAGTCAGTATACTAATATATAGGCTAGTGCACATCAGGGCTCAACAGGGATAATATAGGCTAGCCTAGTGCACATCAGGGCTAAGCAGGGATAGTAAACAGTTGTATATGTAGGCTAGTGCACATCAGGGCTCAACAGGGATAAAATAGGCTAGTCCACAGCAGGGCTATGCAGGGATAAAATAGGCTAGTCCACAGCAGGGCTAAGCAGGGATAATATAGGCTAGTCCACAGCAGGGCTAAGCAGGGATAATATAGGCTAGTCCACAGCAGGGTTAAGCAGAGATAGCCTTGCCCAGGTCCTTGACAAAGGCTGGATAGCCATGTTGCTTTATTAATTACAGACCTATTTACAAATTATCTGTGAGGTCAGTACAATGTTAAGTGGGTCAAAATGTTTTTTTAAACTGTTTTGTAGTTTTGTTAAAAGTCAAATCAAACTAACTTTGACTTTTGAATTAGGTTATTTGCTTGGTTTGTGGACTGCCAGATCTTGTAGTGTCACATTTTGGTCAACCCAGTGTTGTATGGATGTTGTGATTGGTCAACCCAGTGTTGTATGGACGTTTTGATTGGTCCACCCAGTGATGGATGGATGGATGTTGTGATTGGTCAACCCAGTGTTGGATGAATGTTGTGATTGGTCAACCAAGTGTTGGATGGATGTTGTGATTGGTCAACGTAGGACCAGGAAGCATTTTGGTGGAGGTCACCTTTTTTTATTTCGACTTTGTATTAGTTTGTGTGTTGAGTAGACCTGCCTTTGATGTCTATTAGTTGTATTAGTTTGTGTGTTGAGTAGACCTGCCTTTGATGTCTATTAGTTGTATTAGTTTGTGTGTTGAGTAGACCTGCCTTTGATGTCTATTAGTTGTATTAGTTTGTGTGTTGAGTAGACCTGCCTTTGATGTCTATTAGTTGTATTAGTTTGTGTGTTGAGTAGAGCTGCCTTTGATGTCTCTTAGTTGTATTAGTTTGTGTGTTGAGTAGACCTGCCTTTGATGTCTATTAGTTGTATTAGTTTGTGTGTTGAGTAGACCTTTGATGTCTCTTAGTTGTATTAGTTTGTGTGTTGAGTAGACCTTTGATGTCTCTTAGTTGTATTAGTTTGTGTGTTGAGTAGACCTTTGATGTCTCTTTTCTCGGCTTCTTTGTGTCTAATCATCTCCATGTGTTCTGTGTCTGTGCGTTCAGTTGATCTGATAGATAATCAGTAGTGTTCTGTGTCTGTGCGTTCAGTTGATCTGATAGAGATAATCAAATAGACTCAGGTCATCTACTCTCTCTCTCACTGGAACAGCAGAGGAGGAGTGGTTGTTTTCCCAGAGCAGTCGACTTACAAACATCCCAGTAAGGTTCAGTGTACTTACAAACATTCCAGTAAGGTTTAGTGCTTCATTGAAAACACTGCTGGTACGACAAGAAGCACGTGTGCATGTGCGCGTGCGCGTGCAATTGAAGCTGGTTGGTGTACAGTTATTTGTCTTTAAACACCTAGTTGTCCGTTTCACTGCTACCTGTAAAGTGGCACTTCATTTTCCCACAGAGAAGGATGGTGTTTGTGTATGATTGGATAGTCGTCTTTTGTAGCGTTGGTTTGTAGGGCCTAGGTGTTTGTGTATGATTGGATAGTCGTCTTCTGTAGCGTTGGTTTGTAGGGCCTAGGTGTTTGTGTATGATTGGATAGTCGTCTTTTGTAGCGTTGGTTTGTAGGGCCTAGGTGTTTGTGTATGATTGGATAGTCGTCTTTTGTACCACTGGTTTGTAGGGCCTAGGTGTTTGTGTATGATTGGATAGTCGTCTTTTGTAGCGTTGGTTTGTAGGGCCTAGGTGTTTGTGTATGATTGGATAATCGTGTTTTGTAGCGTTGGTTTGTAGGGCCTAGGTGTTTGGGGAATCAATGCAATGTTCTGTGGCTGCTCATGTGGCCAGGCTGTTTGGCTCATGACCACAAAGTCTCATCAGATTTAAATCAGGTGTCATTAGTGTTGATCCATCCTCCAGGACCAGCCCTGCTCCTACAACAAACGCCCCCTTGTCTACTGAGGCAAATAAAGTCCTGCCCTCCCCCAGGCAGTGTAAAAGGCAGTCTTATCTGATTGGTTAATATGCTATCAGACGCAAATGTGGAATGAGGCTATGATTGGAGGACCCTGCGTTGGACCGCCCAGGGTTATGTGAGGCTGTGATTGGACCCCCCGGTGTAATGCGAGGCTGTGATTGGACCGCCCAGCGTTATGTGAGGCTGTGATTGGACCCCCCGGTGTAATGCGAGGCTGTGATTGGACCCCCCTGGTGTAATGTGAGGCTGTGATTGGATCGCCCGGTGTAGTGCGAGGCTGTGATTGGACCGCCCGGTGTAGTGCGAGGCTGTGATTGGACCGCCCGGTGTAGTGCGAGGCTGTGATTGGACCGCCCAGTGTAGTGCGAGGCTGTGATTGGACCGCCTGGTGTGTCCCTCCCTGTCCAGGTTGTGTCGGTGTCAGAGTACCAGAGGAGGATCGATGCTCTGAACAGTGAAGACCTGAAGTCCCTCTGCAGACGCCTACAGGTGCAGAGCAGACACACACACACACACACACACAGAACAGTGAAGACCTGAGAAGACCCAGACACACTGGCGCAGATGCTGAACACACAGTGTGGAGATGCTGGGTTTTGTTGGGGGCTGTGCCGTGTGCACGGGGCTAGGCCAGACACAGTAGGAGTGTTGGTGTCCCTTCACCCTCTGAAAGGACAGCGTACAGCGAGAACAGTGACAACACGCTGTGTGTGTGTGTGTGTAGACCTGTTTCAGCATGCATCCCTCTGAGACCCCCCCTCACCCACAGCGATCAGTGGTCTGCAGTGTGATCAGATCAGAACAGTGTTAGCGGGATTTCAGAGTAAATGTTCTCGTAATGTGATTTTTCCGGCTAGTTTTAGTAGGGTCACTGTAGTTTTACTTGGAAGCAGCTAATCAATGTGTCACTCTTCAGCCAGTAATGTGTCACACTAAAAGCACGTTCTGCATGCCCAGAGATGGCCCTGTAACTAAAACCTAATGGCCACCAGCCAGACCTGAGGCCACACTCAGCTCTAAAATGTGTGGGCGCCTGTTAAGTGCGCTTGGTTTGTTTCACCTGATGACGGCGCTTCCCATATTTAGCCTAGGTCTGCTAGCAGAGCACGCTGCTGGTGCAAACATCCAAGATATCACGCATGATTCCATACTGGGGACGCTTTGAGGCAATGTTGGATGGGTAACATAGTGCAAACCGTGTTGGCTGGATATTGTAATGCAATGTTACGAAGCAGTGTCTAATGGGTAATGTAGTGAAATGATTTGCCTGCTTCGTGCTATACCTCAGGCTCATTGCATTGCCTCAACTAGTTCACTGTGTGTGATGTCACACTACACTCTGAGTAAGACTGCCTGCTACGCTGTGTGGGATGGAAGCTGCAGGAACTTCCCTCTGAGTCATTTTGGAACATCTTGGATGTTTGCTGTTTGCCGTGTGCTGTTCTGTGTGCACTCTCTCTACTGTTCATCCCACTCCTGTCCTGATGCTGATCTAGATGTGAATGCTTGGCCCCCACCCACCCCCTTTTACCTGCGTACGGGCTCTTAGTTTCTCCTAGGCATAGATCCGTCTCATCCACTTCCTGTCTGACATAAAACCACCTCGTCCACTTCCTGTCTGACATAGATCTGTCTCATCCACTTCCTGTCTGACATAGAGCCACCTCATCCACTTCCTGACATAGATCCGTCTCATCCAGTTCCTGTCTGACATAGAGCCACCTCATCCACTTCCTGTCTGACATAGAGCCACCTCATCCACTTCCTGCCGGACATAGATCTGTCTCATCCATTTCCTGTCTGACATAGATCTGTCTCGTCCATTTCCTGTCTGACATAGAGCCACCTCATCCATTTCCTGTCTGACATAGATCTGTCTCGTCCATTTCCTGTCTGACATGGATCTGTCTCGTCCATTTCCTGTCTGACATAGATCCGTCTCATCCATTTGCTTTGTGCAATTATCACTAATTAACTTGACTCGGAGTAAAACGATGCCTAGGTGGAACTACAGCCCAAGCTCCTGGTGCTCTGCCAACGTCCTCTGTGTGTCAGTCCTCTGTGTGTCAGTCCTTTCTGTGTCAGAGCACCAGCCCTCTGTGTGTCAGAGCACCAGAGGCCCACTGAGTCCAACCTCCATGTTGTTTCACATATCAGGAGTTTGATTTCCAAATGTCCATATTGATAGTTAGTTCGGTAGACGTTGTAGTATTTTTCTTGATAAAACATCTAAGATGGCCACTATATTTTGAAATGAAACATAAGGAGTTTTATTTCATCAACCATCATATTGTAAGAAGACTGATTGTCATTTTTGGAACAAAACTCTTCATATGACCTGTGTTATATAGTATGTGTGTCTCTGTAACACTGTGTAAACGGGCTGATCTTTGGTCAGATCACTACCAAGGAGGAGGCCAGTCAGAAGCAGGGGCTGGCTGTAAAGACTGATCTGGAGTCAGAGGTGTTCAGGCCCACACTAAGCGAACCCAGCGACCTGCTCACCTGCCAGCAGATAGAGAAGGTGAGGCCACCGTCACAGCTCGTGTGCGTGCGTGCGTGCGTGCGTGCGTGCGTGCGTGCGTGCGTGCGTGCGTGCGTGCGTGCGTGCGTGCGTGCGTGCGTGCGTGCGTGCGTGCATATCTCAGTTTATTGTCAGCCCGTCAACATGCCAATCTGTCAATAAGCCAGTTGGCCAGTCAGTTAGCCAATCTGTCAATAAGCCAGTTGGCCAGTCAGTTAGCCAATCTGTCAATAAGCCAGTTAGCCAGTCAGTCAGCCAATCTGTCAATCAGCCAGTTGGCCAGTCAGTTAGCCAATCTGTCAATAAGCCAGTTAGCCAGTCAGTCAGCCAATCTGTCAATCAGCCAGTTGGCCAGTCAGTTAGCCAATCTGTCAATAAGCCAGTTAGCCAGTCAGTCAGCCAATCTGTCAATAAGCCAGTTAGCCAGTCAGTTAGCCAATCTGTCAATAAGCCAGTTAGCCAGTCAGTTAGCCAATCTGTCAATAAGCAGCCATTTAGCCAACCATTCAGCCAGTTTGCCAATCTGTCAATAAGCAGCCATTTAGCCAACCATTCAGCCAGTTTGCCAGCCAGTTAGTAAACAGTTAATTTACGTCTTACTAAGTAAGATATGATAATGTCTCTTTCTTGTTTGTCCACCAAGCGCTACATCTTTCTTTCTCCCTCTACTCCCTTTATTTATTCCGCTCCTTTGGTTTGTCTGCCTTATCTTAGCTCTTAGCCGAGCTAAACACATTTTAATGGGCTCTCTCCTTCAGCTGGCCAAGCACCTCCCACCGCGTACGATTGGCTACCCGTGGACGCTGGCGTTTGGGACGGCCAAACACGGGATGAGCATCAAGAGCCTTTATCGTGCCATGAAGGGGCTGGACACGCCCGTTCTCATGGTGGTCCGAGATGGTGACGGACAGGTGAGGGACACGCCTACTCACACAGACACACATTCTCATACACACACACACACACCTACACACACATTCACATACAAACACATCTACTCACCCACACACCCCTACACATACCTAAACCTACTCATACACACACACACATGCACACACCTAAACCTGCATTCACACACACATCCACACACACACATACACCCCTACACTTACGGAGAGAAAGTGTCAACTGATACTGGTGAAATCAATTATGTGAGAATAGACTCATTTGTACACAAAGTGAAGACGCGTACGTGCGTGCGTGCGTGCATGCGTGTGTGTGTGTAGGTGTTTGGAGCACTAGCCTCGGAACCCTTTAAAGTGAGCGATGCATTCTATGGAACAGGAGAGACCTTCCTCTTCACCTTCTCTCCAGAGTTTGAGGTGAGTCCCTGCAGCAGTGCCCTTTCTCTCCCTGTCACCTGTCTGGTTCCTCATAGTCTGTGCTGCTCCCTCAGGTGTTCAAATGGACAGGAGACAATATGTTCTTCCTCAAAGGAGACTCTGACTCGCTGGCGTTCGGTGGTGGAGGGTAAGTGTGGACAAACCTCTCTAAACTTTAAAACACCTCCTGTGGCGGTCAGTCAAATGATTTAACCAACCAGTAGACTAAGAGTAGCTTGTCAGCTAAAGGAATCCATATTGGATTATCATATCAAGGCTAGTGTGATCAAATTACTGCCGGGAAATACGGATCGAGAGATTTTTCTGCAACTTAGACAATTATTGTTTTACATGACCACCCACACACATTACATTCAACATTTCTCTACATCCCAACATCTTGTGCAATGCATGACTGTATTTGGTTGTGTTATTCTTCTTATTATTATAGTTGAGTGTTTGATGGTTATTGAGCCCCGCCCTGTGTGCGTTCCTCTCCAGCGGTGAGTTTGCTCTGTGGCTGGATGGAGACCTGTACCACGGCAGGTCAAACCCCTGTAAGACCTTTGGGAATCCCAGGCTGTCCATGAAGGAGGACTTTGTCCTCCAAGACATCGAGATCTGGGCCTTTGAGTAGCCAGCCCCCGCAGGGTGGCCAGACAGGAGTCACACTGCATAACTGGACCGTACTGAACCATACTGAACCGGACCAAACCAGACCAAACAAGGTGGACAGACAGGAGTCACACTGCACTGCTCAACTAAAATGAACCAAACTGGACTGTTTTGGAAGAGTATGCCTCTAAAGCAGTTCTAAAACCAGGCTGGTCTACTTTGGTCCAGTCTGGAATGGCCTGGCCTAGCCTGGCCTAGCACGTAACCGAAGTCAATACCTCGTCATGAGAAACAAGCCTGTAAAAGACTGGGAAACACACAGCACATTGCCAGTTAACAAAGCAATAGACCGCTAGTTAGCATCCTGCTTGCATCCACCATAGGAACAGACCACTATTAAAGACTGGTAAATGCATAGCACATTGCTAGTTAGCATAGACACACTGCTAGTTAGCAACATGCTAGCATCTACCATATGAATTGACTCCTAGTTACCAACATGCTAGCACGTTCTATAGGAGCATAAGACTATTTAGCACTATGCTAGCATCAACTATAGGAGCATAAGGCTATTTAGCACAATGCTAGCATTCCCATAGGAACAGACTCCTAGTAAGCAGCATGCTAGCATCCATAATATTCACAGACTGCAATGTAGCAACAGTCTAGCTTCCATAATATGCACAGACTGCAATGTAGCACTTTACCATTGGAACAGACTGTAATAGCATCCATCATAGAATACTTAATTGGAAACATGTCATATACCACAAACATTTGGTTTAGCTTGACACTTTCCCGTCGGAATGAATGCCTGTTTCACAGTCTTAGCGTATCTAACATTCTGAATATTATCCATAGGGATCCAGCACAACAGACAAGATAAGCTAAGCTAGCACTGCTCCCCCTGCTGCTGCAAACTGAAGGCAGAGGTGAGAGGTCAAACATCGAATCACTTTTAATACTTTCTAACGTGCAATAGGACATTCTGAGGTAGATCTGTAAAACGTCAGGCAACATCATCTTCATAAGGATTTTAAAGAAAATGCAGTGACTTCATCCCAGAGAGCAATATGTCATTATAAAGAGTATACACTGCTAAGCTATTCTGGTGGTTTGTAAGGGTAAGATAGACTGTGGATTTAGTTTGTGGTGGTGTGTCTTTGTTAAGAGGGACTGTTTAAACGTTGTTCCTCTGCCTCTGTAGGTGTAGCACGTCGATGTGCTGTTGCTATAGCGCCCGGGAAAAAACATAGTTCCTTTTTTCCCTCCCTCATTGTGTCCTGCTCTCCCTTGACAGTAGTGCAGTGAGTTTGGATCAGACGGAGGATAGGAAGCAGGCGTTTGTAGGTTCCTATTGGATCGTAGCCAGTCCCATTAAGTGGTGCACCCTGCCCTATTCCCTTTCTGTCCTACATGTGTTTCTTCTTTCTGTGGCACTGCAGGTGACTGAAGCTAAACGCCCTGAACCCAAAACAGGCCCTGGTGTTAGCATGAAGAATTGTACAAAAAGTAGTGGTTTATTTTTCTTTACTACACTTATATATATATATATATAAAGACCTTATGTAGCAATACCTATTTTATACCACTCCTTAATGGTGCAATGGCATATTGCTCTTCTAAATGAGGCAGTGGTGTGTTGTGTGCAGGTGTATGATGTAATAATATATATATATATATACTATTCCCTTTTGTAAATAGTTAAATAGTATAATCATAACAATTAGAGAAACTAAGCATCCTGTCTTTTCGTCAGTGTCAGTCGTATGGCCTTGTGACTACATAAACAATTTATTCCTTACACAAGCAGGGCAGGTGGTTGGGTCGTGTCCATGATAACAGTGGCATGGTTTACAGTCGTGGGTGACTTTGATTTAAAAGTTAAGAAAGAAAAAAATCCATGACAGAAAATATTTGTTAATAAGGTCTAGGAAGAGAATTAGTTGTTTTGTTTGAGCAACCTGATGCACAGGTTGTCCCCCTCATCCCCTGTTTGAAACTAGACCAAGACTTCTTCTTTAGGAATGAGCTAACACCAGTTTCTATGGGCTAGCTAGAGGAGGGTAGCTGTTGCAATATTCACTAAGGTCCTATGCTATGCAGTGGTGTGTGTTACAAGGTAGAGAGAGGGTAGTTCACGTAGGAATTATTTGTCACCAATAACTTTGAATATGTACATCCTGCTTACAGGATTTGAACATTGTTTTGGTCAGCTGTCACTTTTAAAAGGGAATGTTTGCCAGAGAAAAGTGTGGAGTTGTAGGTCTCAGTATCACAGTTTATTAGTCGTTGTGCAACGTAAACCTTTAGTCAGATTAATTCCCTGCACCTCCTGTCTTAACTAACAGTCTACTCCACCACTCGACTTTCTCATCTCTCCTCTCCCACTTTTCTCCTTTCTCTTCTCCTCTCCTCTCCTCCTTTTCTCCTTTCTCTTCTCCTCTCCTCCTTTTCTCCTTTCTCCTTCTCTCCTCTCCACTCTCTCTCTTCCATCTCCTGCAGTAGTTTCATTGTGGGTGGAGTCTCACATGTGTTCTCTGCTCTCCTCTACTCACACACTGTCTAAACACTGTTAATACAGTCACTCTGTTTGTCTGTCTAAACTGAATAATCACAATAAAAGCACTGTTAATATTGCACCTCCGTTTGTGTTTTTTTAATAACAAGAAAAGCAATGTTAATACTGTACTGTTTATTTTTTGCTTCGAAGCAATGTGAGTTGTAAAGCTAGGACCAGCCTGGGAAAGCTGCGCACATGAAGCCATAGGAGAGGGCATGAAACATATTTACTTGGGTTAGATCTTGATAATGTTGTAATGAAGTATGGATACACCGCCATCTAGTGGTGATCGTTGATAACCTCAAATGTGAAAAAGCACTTTCAGGCAAAAAGACCGATATAGAATGTCAGAGACATAATAAAAGGTATGGCAATAAAATATTTATATTTAAACAAATACTATTCAATTGTTCTTTAGAAAAAAATATGTAAGATTAAAAAATCCATGAACAGTTATAAACGGTAAACTTTATACAAAACCACTTTGGGAAAGATAATTATTATGTCTAGTTATTCATGTTCAAGTTTCATAACTTTCCCATGTTCTTTAAAACAATAGCCCCAATCAATATTAGCGTAAAGGAGTATGCAGCAATGAAAATATGATATCAAATGTGGATGGGTATAGATTTGTCATAAAAGATACAAACGCGTTCTATTAATAACAGTGTAACAATGCCTTTCAATATTGTTAAGAAACAATACTACCCACACAAATGTTATTATTGTTAGAAGTACTAGTATACCGCCATTTATAATTAATAATTTAAAACTGGTTTGCATACAATTGTTCTGACATCCTTCAACAAAATGTAGTCCTGCTATACAGACATAATACATTACTATTGATGTTTTGGTCAGTGATGTGTCTGCCTTATTATTGTTTGGCTTTTTCTGTTTTTATAATTTCTACTTCCCGCTGTCACAAGATTTCCAAAACGAAAGCATGTTTATGTCAAAGCAGAGAAGGATGTTGTTGTATGTTGTCATGCCAGCTCACAAAAACTGAACAATGGTCACATTAAGGAATCTTTGTCACTTAAGAAAATAAGTTATGTGATGTTTAATACACATTTTGTGTCTATAAAGTGTCTTGTTTACCCTGTTCGTGTACTGTAGTCACAATTACAGCTCAAGCAGTCTGGAGTCTGTGCTGTGTGCGATGAGGTTCCAAATATGATCAATAACAGGAAGAGGGGCCACTAGAATGACAATAATCATTCATTTTATTTAGTTTTTAGCTCTTTTCTCGAAACTCAAAGCACTTCACACAAATTGGTCGCCAAGTAATTACACAGATTGAACAACGAATGGACCGACAGCTATCAAACCACAACGCTCAGTCTGAGTGATACCACGGCAGCCAATTTGCGCCAGACTTGCTCACCCAACATATTACGACAAACATAGGACACACAGATCGACTCCAGGGGCCTATACTACGAAGCCCGGTTACTGGTTTACCCCGGTAAATTCGGGAGTAACTTTGTGAGGTTTAGGGTAACTTCCCGATTAACCCATACTATAATAGGTGGGTAAATTTTACCCAAGGTACGTTGTCATAGCAATTTACGCTGCATCTCTAAACTTCTCCGAGCAGTTCATGTTTGTGATTAACTCGATGTTAAGCGCTCTATAACGCTGATGTCGAGAAAATCGAGCTGCGTACAGCGTTGTAAAACTGCTGGAGTGGACACAAATATAATTTTTTCTATATTCCTTTAGATCAGTCCTTTAGATCATTCAAAATTAATACTTGGTTTGACAACATATAGCCCAAGTGCTCTTGCCAGTACAAAGTTAGCCTCCAAAAAGTGTATTTTCTGACCAGAAAATCATTTACTTTAACAGTTAATAAAAAAAGAGTATTACAGATATAGGCCTAATCTCAAATGCGCTTTCCGCTGTGGTTTCAGCTGATATGATCGTTAGAATGTCATTGCATTCATACAGCCTATGTGCTTTAGGGAGTAGCCCATGTGTAGGCTATCATTTAATAGTTTAATACTAATTGTTTTCACATCTTATATATATTATTTTATGTATCCTTTCATTTCAATTATATAACAATTGAAGTAATGCAAAATAGGACACATTGGTTAAAATTCTAAATCATAGAGGTTATATTATTCAAATTTGGGAGAGTAAAATTGACCATAGTCGCAGAAACAGGCACATATGACAAGAATACTGTTTTGACCTTACTCTTGGCAATGCGCTGGCAAGATTTAGCCATTCACATTTATTTAAACTAGTCATATCAAGAGTGACGCCTGGCTCTTTTTGTGGCACTGGCACAAGCCAGTAGCTAAACCAAAGAAACCAGCCTCAATACTGCCCCCACTGGTGGCAAGCCACTGGCTTCTGGCACAAACCAGCGACAAACCAGCCTCAATACTGCCCCCACTGGTGGCAAGCCACTGGCTTCTGGCACAAACCAGC
>JAPMUY010010846.1:0-127270 GCA_026901105.3 Galaxias olidus | reverse complement strand
GGATGCACTGTATCTCACATCTAATTCGTTTCTCGATTAGGGCCTTCACTGTGTGTGTGTACGTGATGGGGACTGATTTCTTTCTGCTTTTCCCTCCAAAAGTGTGTTCTTAATATCCTGTTTTGATGATAGAAAACTCCTGGACAGCAGGGAATGCTAAAAACAATTTAGCTGTTGGCTTGAAGAGAATGCATTTTATCCATATTGAGCAATAATGATTGACCAAGGACCTCCTCATAGTCTTTAATCATCCACTTATCAAAATTAGTTGCAAGGCAAAAAAGCATTATCTTTTTAAGTGTACTGATGGGGCTCCTTTGGGTTGGTGTTTTCCAGTGTCAAAAATACCCAGGAATGATAATGTAACCTGGCTCTGAATTCAGATGAAGAAAGATATTCATTACTTGGGTTGGGATGACGCTGAAACACACTGATGATGGCAACATTTCTATCTAAATTATGTGTCCCATTAAACAATAGAATTCCACTTTATAGTTCTTTATATATCACAATATTATCCCAGTGAGACAATTGAAAAGATATGTAAGTACTTTTTAATGTAATTCTAATTAAAACAGCCCTACAACACGCCCCATACGATTTTAATTACTGAGACAATTCCGGTCAGTTTTCTTGAGAAATTGATGGTTATCATTGCTAAAGTGAGGTAAAGGAAATGCATATTAGTGTTAAAGTATGTCTGCTTAGGCAGTGGTACTGAATGCTAGCTAGATAATGGTTGTACTACAACATAATTACTTAGTTCTGGTTCTAACAAATCTGTGAGAAGTGTGTGGTGTGGAAATAACAAGCAGCCACAGCTGAATAGGCTTTGGTGACTTTGAAGAAATACCTGCACGCAGACAATTTGTATTGTAGAGTGAGAAACCAAGTGCTTATCGTAAACTGATTCTTGAGTTAGTAGAGAATTGTTAAATGATCTACAAACCCCATCATGATTGTCCAATTGTAGGTTTATGTTTCTCATCGACCATAAAACAACAGCTTTCTTTAGTAATATTACACCAAATCAGCCTTATTTGATACATGTTCCATCACGACAGGAGCGTGGGGAGAATTGTGATTTAAAATAAAAAATGGTGCCTCAGAGTTGAGTTTACAAAAGGTTCGTATCCAGTTAAAAATAAAAACAAGTTAGCATATCAACCCTTTTAAAAGGAGAGAGTGGGTTTAGTGTCATTATTTAGGGATAGGAGATATTTTAAAGGGACGTTCTTGGCATATTTTAAGTACTTCCCCCTTACTCTCACACATAAATAAAGAGGAGATTTGCTCTATTGACATCTGGTCTACAATTTTCTATTATTTTAAAAATAAATCTTTACCAAGCACAAAGTAATTTTATATAACTTATCGTGTTTATGGAAATTAGGAGATAAAAGTAGACATTTACCACGGTCAGTTTGGTTCAGTTCCACTCTGAAGTGGTTGATATCTACCTGAAAGTAGGTTTAAACACATATGGTTCAATGCAATTTCTTATGAATCAAGCCGAAATGTTTTACTGTTTTTAGAGGTGTTAATGACAAAATATACACATTTTGTCAGAAAAATGTATATTTAGTGTCTTGATTCAAGACACATTTTCTTGAAAAGCGTATACGTTTTTTTGAGTTTACTAATTTGAAAAATAATTAGTCAAGAATGTGTGAATGTATAGTACTCAACTGTTTCACTCCATTCCACATAAACATTCATATCGAACAAACACAGCCCACCCTTTCCCACAATGCTCCTTTCCAAACGTCCGAATCCAATGGTATAACGTAACCCAGAATCACACGCTTGTAATTAAACACCTCAATGAGCACATTACAAGTTTCCCCATTTGGAAACTTCATTACCATCCCCATAATTGGATTCCAAATTAAATCTGCGTTCCTGGGCTAAACAGCAGGTGATACCAGAGTGGGTGCAGACGCTGTCCGAGGTCATTACGGAAACTCCCCCCTCACCCCCTCCTTTGTCCCCTAGCGAGCGAGCGAGGGAAGGAGGGAGGGAGAGAGAGAGAGAGAGATTTGCTTCCACTATCAGTCAAGCATTGGTAAAGATCCAATATATGTTACATACAGTTAAAAAACAACGTGACATTCTCTAATTTCTTGCATGCAGAGACATTACCAACCAGACAGCAGTGCAGACACAACATAACCTCCATTAGCGATAGTGAGTGGGTTGTCAAGAGCTCCATGGAGTTGTCACATAACTTCTAGGTGAGGAATGGAAGTGAGTTATTGTCCTTCAGAAGTCTGAGTTATTTGGAGACAGGGGAGGGAATCTGACACAAAGTCCCCCTGATGTTGATAGTGGGCAGGAAGAGACTCAGGACACTGCTCTGGGGAGGAGATGTGTTTGTGGAGCGGAAAAGGGGGTAGGAGGATGATGTGCCACCTGTTTTTACCATCTGGGGCTCTGGTCACCGAAGATGTCAAGAAGTGAATGAGGCAAAAGGGACGGTGAAGCACTGCTTCTGTGTTGTCTGGTGCCAATACTCGGTGACAAAAGCTGAGCTGAAGTTCACATGCATTACCATAGCAAAGTGGTTTCAGGCTTCCAGTCGATTCGGGAGTGGTATCTCTGGATCTTCTTTCCTCCATCACTTGATGGGCAAACGGTTGGGTAAGCATGCAGGCGTGGGCTTATTTTCAAGGCAATAGATAAATACACCTTCCAGGCATCTTATCAAATGTGGGGTCAGTGCATCAGGGCTTTTGGTGATCTAGGCTATTTAGGATGGATGCTTTCCAGAAGATCACAGTAGTGGCTCAATGGAGTAAGTAAGAGTTCCTTTCTGCTGTTGGAGACTGGTGGGTACTGTAGGGCAAAGGGGAAAGGAGTCTCAGCTTTGGTTTTTCAGATTATAAATCACAAGAAAAAAATCCCAAACCTATGCTTTCCATATTTTTAAGTATTTTTCATTCATGCGCGGCATTGACCTGTTCTGTATCTATGTTGCTTGATAAATCAAGGGTCAGTATTCTAATTAATACACCATGGAAACCTGAGCACTGGTGTTTGGAGCCAACACTAAGTATGACTTTATTTAAGTTTGTGTCCAATTACTTTGTCCCTTAAAATAAAAGGAGTTTAAAAACAAAGGGCCTACAAAGGGCATTCAAACGCCCTTCACCCATAACAGCATGTAATACTCTCACAGATGGCAGTTTTGGTTTAACCTTCATCTTCTTCATTATTTTATTTTAAATAGCATGTGCTGAACTACAGAACAACAGCAAAATCATTTTTTTTACTATACTTTGGATTTGACATTGTACATCCTTATCCCAACTTTCATCGAATTATAAAGTAAACAACCTTTCATTCCAAACTTTTTGACTGGCAATCACAAATATTTTGATAAGATTAATTTATCCACGCTCATGAGAGTTCATTTCCAGTCAGAAATGCTTCCTTGACAGAAAAATCCCGTTTGTTTTAGCATTCTTTTCATATTTTCCAAAACCAACAGTAATTTGAGATATTCCCCTTTGAGCTTCAGAGTGCCTGAAGTGATTAGGATAATTAAATAAATAAAAAAGGGCTTTAAGTATAAGGAAGAAGTCGCGAAAACAACTTTCTTAAATAAACTCTGAGAACACAGCAGAGAATGATCCACTAGATAAAACACAAATATGAGACAGTATTGGGCCAGCATTGGAGACGTTCAAGACCCGGCTAATTCATTTAAGTGGCGAAAGGAAGAAGAAGAAAAAAATGGGATCGTACATCTTAAGACGACGTCTCCCCGGATCCTGGCGCCCTGTCTGCGGGGTCCTCCATAAACTAACTAACTCATCAGTCCAGAAGAGTAATGACTTGGAATTCAATTCATCACTGGATTGCAGGCTGGGTCTTGACCTGTGCAGGAACCATGCGATAAGGGGCATGGAAGTGCTTTGAGTTTTAGTAAGATTTGGAATTCCAGGGCCTGCCCTCTCCTGACCCCAGTTTGACCTAGAGTCTGTAATTTTGTTCCTGCTCAGCTCATATGATTACCTTAGTCTAGACTATTTATAGTGCAGTCTGATATTGTTGCATCTTGTTTACTGTAAGTGTGTTATTATGGCAAATGTCAGGAGCAATCAGATTTGATTAGCACATACCGCTGTATATTTTATTTTTATTTTTATTCATATTGCCAGTTTAGGTTGTGCTATCCTACTTGAAGTCCAGGTTTTAATATTGAGGCTTGAATGTGGTGCTATAGGCAGGGTCACAATCAGGATCTCTGAATCTGCTTTCCATATCTTCTTCTTATCAGTTGGATGATAAGGGAAAGCATGCTGCTTGCTAAACTGGCCCAATAAAATCTTTGTCAGTAACGCCAAAATAATAGTTTGGATGGATCCGTTGTAAACATAACAAAATTGAAAGGTACCTTGTTTTCCCCTGTGCATTTTGACCAGTATTTAAGTTGCTGTTCCCCAGTGTTTTGTGTTCGGTCATTGTCTTATTGTTTGGATTGTCTCGCTAAAGAAGTCTGCCGTTGGCTGCCACCTGAGTTTAATCATTAGCTTCTTGTTTAGATTTTGTTTGCTTCTAGTTCTTTGTCGTTTTTAGTTAATCTACTATTGCGCCTACACTCTCTTTGGTGGAAATCCTGACAAAAACACATTGGAAAGTTTTTTTTTAAATGTCCTTTAACCAGGTTAGTCCAACTGAACACGAGTGCTCTTTTGCAGTGGCAACCTGGCCCAGTAGGGGGAAATTGACCAACTCCAGTAAAATGACAGTGCCTCGTGCAGGGCACTGACGGAAGAATGAACCCTAACATATTTTTATGGTGTGTGCAAGGAAACTGGAGCGCCTGGCGGAGAGAACATGCAAACTCATGCTAACCACTGAGCCACCGTATTGCCCAAATAAATTAATGAATAAAGATTCAAGTCATATAGGTCAGTTGCCAGTAAATGCAGCAACAAGAAAGGACCCTACATTTGACATAATTTCTATCTAATTTTATATTGGATTGTAGGAGCACCAGTTTTTCAAACTTTGTACTATAAAGCACAACATTCTGCTGTTACTGGACATGTACAACAAATATTTCTACTGTTTTTCTCACACCTACAGTAACAGTAAGGAGTAAATACGTCTAAATTACATGTACAACAAAGCAATACATATGCCATCAGTGAGCTTCAGGATTATCCATTTGCAATGGGCTCATAAAGGACACCTCATCATCAAGAATAGTTGCAACTTTAGAATAGCTTGTAGCTTCTAAAGAAGATGTTTATAATAACGAAAAGATTCCAAGATTATGAATCCCATCAAAATTAAACTTGGTCCATCTCAAACAGCAAAGTTAACTAATTAAAAAAATGAAAACTATATTGTGAGAAGACTATTACACTTTTCTCTCTAAATTGTCTATGTCAAAGTTGCCAGGGAATTTATTTTAATTCTATAGGATGTCATTAACTTTCAAAATAGTAGTACATAATATAAACAAAAGCTTATTAATTTTGTTAATCACAATGTGAGACATAACTTAATCAATGATAGATCCTCTTCAACAGTGTTTTTCAAAATAGACGAATAAATAAACATCTTTCCATTTAATAAGCTGCAGGAAAACATATCAGTATGGTAGTTTTGGGAAAACTTAGTGAGCACTAACTCAAACAACTATGCACACCACACGGTTCGTTACACACATACTTCATTTATATGAGCCAAGCAGCATTTAAGAAAATAAAGATCATCAAAAGACCATGAATACCTTCTACAGTGGTGTGTTTATAGTCTCTTTATTGCTCAGAGCAGATCCCTTACATTTCTCCAGATCTTTCCAGCATATCCCTCTCTTTTTCTCTAGAGGTGCCATTTAGCTGCCCTCGGCAATGTTGGAATTACTTTCAAGTGACTTTGTTCCATCACGGTTATCACCTTAGACTAAACTTGTGTGAAATCTACACGTTAAAGGATGGAAGGCCGGCAGGTATTGATTCGTTGATCTCAGCAGGGCCCCCAAGGTGAGCAGTAGCCACTCGTGGAGAGCCTTTGCGGCACAGACCATGCCTGGATAGAAAAACCCTCCTAAGGACCTCCTTATCATCCAGACGGAACTCTGAGGGGGTGGGGAGTTCGCCTGAGGGAGGGAAGATCACAAAGATAAATGCCTGCACTGTAGGATTTAATTGTTTGGCAAGTTCAGTCTCCTGTGGTCTTCTGCATGTGTGAATTGTCTGGCCACTTATAGATGGTTAAGTCTAGATTATGAATAGCCTCCAATTGCTTTTAGATAGTTTACATCCCCAATCCCTGTTGGATAGTTTGTGTCTGATCACCGTTGGGTAGCTACGTTAAAATCCAAATTGGACAGCTCTATCTCCAATCCAAATTTTACAGCTGTCTCCAATCACTATTGAATAGCGCTTTCTCCAATAACTATATAGCTCTGTCTGCTATCACCTTTGCTTCTAAAGACACATCTAATAGGTTATTTAAAAAATGTATCCGTAAAATACCTCTTGAATTGACCTCTTCAACCTGTTGAATCTTTGGCTCAGTGAGTTGTTGGTGTATGTTCACCTGGGGCACGTTAGTCTTACTGGTTTGTTCCAAAGCATAATGCACCCTGCATGAGGTTCTTTTAAACAAAATGGATTATTCAAAATACAATGAGCCATCAAGCAAAAATAAGCAACGGGCTATGATGTTTTTGATGTTACATGACAATTCTGATCCAGAATTGCATCCACAACTAGAGGGGCAGGAAAGGAGGGGGCAATTGACTCCCTCTTGTGATGACTAACAGAGAATATTTACACGCTTTGTAGAGCGGTCATGGTTAGAGATGTGCACGTTTTACATTTTAACCAGTAAGTAAGGCAAGACACAGTCTCCTATCTCACCCATCAAAAGAAAAATCCTTGACTCCACACAAACACATACCCACACAATGTTTTAAGACCTACTCAAATCCATCATCATTGGAAGCATTCATAATAAAAGGCAAATATATCTACAGCAATGTATTTAGTTTGAGTCTTTTGGGTTTCATATCATTGACAGTGTGACACAACATGTGATTTGATTGAAGGAGACCTCACACTGCTTCCAATGACAGATGAGGGTCAGAGGGTCTCACTTAACAGGCTGGCTCTGCCTCTGCCTTCCATGGATGCACGGTGGATAGTACAGCCTGCTGACAACACCGGGAGTGTGACTCGTTACTTCAATGGGCTGGATTTTTCAGGTCAGATGCTAATTAAACAGTTCAGGTCGAGGATGGACGAGTTGGAGAAGGAATGCTCAGATGGCGGAAGTGAGACCCGTCTTCTAAGGGGCTCCCTCGGTGATTAGCCTGCAGGTTTTTTTGTTTAGGGTTTTTGGATGAACATGTAACAGTAGTTGCCCAAGGCCCCATCTCCCTGGATGAATACCTACAGGTGCGTTATCCTGAGACGGATTCTGGCCGTGAACAGCGTGCTCTGGACAAACGCATGCAATGCTCGTATAAAGGGTGACAGGTGCTCTGCTTCTTTTGTCACATTCATTGCCATATGTACCATACATTTCTATTCGTACATTATCATCGTTATTTATTATTTAGTTTGATTTATTTGTTCTTTCTCAGCAGGCTTAGCAGACTCTGGTAGTCGACTGCGACTAACGTACTCACCAAGACAAACAAACATTATTTTGGCATCTAGGATAGTGGATTTAGATGTGGAATTTGTCCGATAAGCAACGTCCCATTTAATTGATGACAGATACTAAGATGCTGTGAGAATGGCCTGGGGTAGCTGCACCAATGGGGTGTGAAAGTGTTTTTTTTTTCTACAGAGAGTGCTATGGGAATTGCATGACAGCACAGCTCCTTGGATGATTGCATGGGTACCAACACTAATGCCAGGGGATAAAGAATAACAATGAATGGAGTAAAATATTGATAGTTTTCTAGACTCACCACAGAATAGAGATTTCTGAGAATCTGGGACAGAGAAGTTTGGAGGCTTGTGAATAATGATTGCCCGGATGACCAGCAGCCTGTTTGTTTAACAACGTATGCTGCAAGGAGTGAAGGGCTAGCACACGGTGCTAGCAACGTGGAGTGAAGGGCTAGCACACCGTCCTGCTGCTTGTGTCCGATGGCTCCACGAGGGCTTGGATGCCATCGAGCATGAAATGTTGAAATAGCATGGTGCAGTTGAAATAGAGGCACAGACACCACCTTCCCAGCATGGACTAGTGGCCTTTGTAAGAAGTGACATTAGGTGAGCTCTCAGCTGATGCTGAACGGCTCGACCCTTGAGTGACAGAACACTATGATGATCCTCAGATTCTCTAGGCATATGCTGGTGAGTGATTGAACTACTAGATGAGACTGAGAGGGGGCTATTTAAGCATACTTGGGAACGATGACTCCGCAATATCACCCTTATCATATAAGTACCCATTTTCTGCATCTCCCCACCCCGCAAATTACAAGAGACCTCTAAATCCAAATATACTATTATTTAATACTATTCAACCAGTATCCTGTGACACATAACACAACCAGGGAAAATAGTGAACATGGAGTATGGAGTAAATGAAAGGGGCCCCTAAAGCTTACTATGCCACAGCTTTATGAATTGTGAACTAGTGCCTAGTCCATGCTGGCTGAACAGCTATTTGGGAGCTCAGGATGCTGTTTCTATAACATTTATTAAATGGAGGGGAGCTGGGACTAACGGCCTGGTAGGGGGACACATTAAGACACGCTCTAATTAGAAATCTTCCGGAATGAAGTAGCTACCTGTAAGAAAAACAATTAGTCCAAGCAGAGAGGGATTAAAGAAAATATGAACCATTTTAAGTGAGCGTGATGAACAAGTTAAGAAAACGTTTTAAAGCTAAATAACGTAAATAGTGCTTGATTCTGCATAGTGAATGAGAAGTATTACTGACTGGACGTCTAATGTTCTTATTGGTCATTTAGACATAATCCCTGTCATTGTACCACCAGCATTAAGAATAGAGGACGATGACCATTACTGCAAATAAACGATGCCACAATTACAAATCAGAGCCCAGCATAGGTTTAATAAGTTACCTTCCGGGGCAACATGATGCAACAGTATGCAAAGGTGTATGTGATCCAAATGATGCAGCCAAACAGAGGTATGGATAATGTATTACAGAGGAATGGCTATCCTGAGTGTAGACTGAGATTATGTATTGATAGCTACTTACCATTAAACAGAGTTACACGATTTCCCTTAATAGTTAATCAAAAGAATACGTATATGCTTTTGTTCAAAATAAATATATTTTACATTGTATATGTTTGTTTCTCGCTCAATTAGCCATAAAATGTACTCAGCTGAGGACTTACATGCAGAGACTTTATACTGAAGTTGGGCAGGGTTTACTAGCTAGTGCAGGTTGTGGTCAAAGCTGTGCCCCTTCTCTCTATTTGTCCTCTCTGGTGGGGTTAAAAAATTTTTATAGGTTAAAAAAAATGTTGATTAAAAATTTGGTAGTAGCATTGGTGTTTTTTAGAGGATATATTTTCAGTCTAGATTGGTGGTGGGGTTCAGGCTCATACTTTAGAATAGATTTGACAAACTGACATCTGACAAAGGTAAATTGATATTATGTGTATGTTTACATTGTTTTATAAAATGTTACACATAGCCACACGCACACATTCTTTGGTAACCTCCGGTGTTAACCCCACCCACTTCCAGTAGTTTGCCAAATAGTAATCCAAATACGGATAATATGATTCCGATCTGAATACGGCTCCGAAGACAAATGGCACCTCTGCACACCCTTAGTACCGTGTGAGCCATACTGATTAGATGCAGGTGATTGATAGAATGATTGACGGGCGTTAAAGGGTTCTTGTCTCTCTGTTGAAAACTGTGGTTCAATTAAAGGTTCTAGACATAGCGGTAAAGAATAGTTGTTCAAGGAATGACTGCTGTTACATGTTTAAAGTTATTTAAGGGATAGTTTGCTCATTTTCTTAAGCAATATTATCCTTTAGGCTAAATTAAGTACATTGAAAAAGTTCGGGTCAGAGGATCAATGTAAGTGAAATTACGGTATTTTTTCGACCAGCGGCATTTCAATTGTTAATTCACTGTACATCACAATGCCCATGGCTCATTGCGCAAACTAAACTCAGAACCAGAAAACGTTTGACAAAAACCCCAGAACAGCTGTAGTTTGTTATAATTCCGGACAGAATAGAGAGTCATTTTCCCAACTCATTTGACAATCTGCTGCTTAATTGTGAAACGGTAAATACTATATGTGAAAAACAATACTAAATATGAAATACAACATTGGTAATTGATGAAAAACAATGGCAAAAGATTGAAAATGGGTTTAACAAGCCCCTGGTTGCTTTAAGGTCTGAAAACCAATAAAATTATGCATATGATGTCAGTCTCATGATACACTACAATAGCCCCCCCCCCCCCCCCCCAGCAACAAGCTACATTTAGATACTAGTGAGTCATTAACTACAGTAGTACTAACTGTTTTGATAGACCTTGACCTCAGTAGTCCAATCAAAGAAAAGGAGAGCTGAAGCCATTTGTGACTAGTTGGCTGACACATGTTTTTCCAGGTTAGGCTACATGTCACTCCTCATCCAAGTGGAGCCCTGAGGCCAGTACAGACACAACATCAGGGATATCTGGACAACCATATGTGGTGACATTGACAGTTTACACTTCTGAGCACACTGTGGCAAACAGGCTGTGTGCGTGAGAAAGAGAGCTTGAGGTTGCATGTATTTCAACAGGTCCTGCGGCAAACAGCCTGTCATCGCTTCAGACTCAAGAGTTGAATGGAACATCAGAGTGCCTAAAAACCCTTCGTTGCGCAACAGAGGTTGTGTGCGCAGTCTGGCCTTATTAATCCAAACTTCTAAGAAATCGGAAACTGAAATGCTGTGTGTTGAAGGTCTTGAAGTACCCAAAAAAATGCATTTAGAAACATTGTCTTTCTTGTCAAAAATGGCCTTTTAGAAACAGAATGGTTTTTTTTTAAGTGGTCACACCCAGTAGAAAAGTCTGTTCGGAAGAGTCAAAGTTAAGATGAGAGAGGCTCTGCATATATTTGCATATCAGTCTGCCTCTTTGCAAGCATCCAGTTTTTGCTTCATATGCTGATGTGTCTTGTTTATTTTACAGATCTTATTACTGCGCACAATGACAGGTCTGAATGTTGTGGATCTTCCTACAAAAAAGGCATTGCCATGTCATATCATCAGCCTTTCTGACATCATAGTTTCTAAACAAACAAACAAAACATGTTAATACAAAATTCAATCAAACTTTGAAAGTATTGCCGATGAATAATTGACTGGAATTGTGACTTAATGTCTGTCTGGAAAACAAGAGCATCATTATGTTGGGACCTCCAGGACTCAGTGTGTCTTCTACAATTAACATAAACTATTCAGGGATTAACAATAAAATGACACATCGGATTTGTGAACATGCATCAAAAGGAATCAGGCGAAAGGACTTAGCCATGATGAGCTTAAGGTGCTTTCAATGCTGCAGATTTATATTTCTACTGTTAACAACAAATTTACACACATAAAATTGTATGAATACTTACTCTCCATTCAAATTATATGGATGTATACCTATTGCATGCCTGATCCAGCTTGACTAGATGTTTGGTTTTCCATGGTGATTAGCAGGGTGCTATGCATTGGCAGGCGGAGGGTGGGGGGCCCTACAATGAAATACATTTTGTAAATGACTTTTCTTCGCATAGGAAAATCCACAACATTCAGACTTGTCACATTATTATAGTTATAGTAACCAGTCTGAAAAGAACACTATGTAGTGAAGAGCTTATCAAAGAGTAGTAGTAGGTGTGCAAAAAAGTGGGATTCATTATGAAGTATGCAGATATGCATGTCACCGACAGAAAAAAGACTTGTAAGTGGGCCTCAAAAGGCGGAAGTGTCCTAGTCTTCAGGGATGAAATGATGGTCATTTACACCAAACATAACATGGCTGTCATGATTAACATTAACACTCGCTGGACCGTTCCCATCCTGGCCACAATGTTTATAGACTTTCGATGCTCAAACTTAGCACCCCTAATATCTGTGCTTTTATAGCTACAGTGGTGAAGGAAAAGTGGATTGGGCAACGTGACAGCTCATTTCATCCGGGAGACATCTTGCAGAAGTGTGTGTGTGTGTGTGTGTGGGGGGGGGGGGGGCATCAGCATGGGGTGCATTAAAGCACATTAGCTTCTATGCTAATCAGTGTTTCCCCCCCATTTTATGTGAGTATTAAACTCAGACTAGAGGGACACGCTGTAGGGCCCCTCCCCCTGCCCATGCATACCACCCTGCTAATGTCGACTAATTTGCTGGTAAAGCATAATTGGGTTCCGGCAGCGTAAACATGGTGGGAGCATTGAACAGCAACAAGGATAGTGGTAGGGAGGGAGGGTGGGGGTGGAGTGGTAGGGTGGGGGCTGGTGGAGAGAAGAAAGGGATGGGGATGGGGGAGAGAGAGAGAGAGGGGGGGCGTCATTTGTGGCTTTGAGTGGGCTTCATTCTATCTCATCAACTCTGTACAATGTATTTCAAATATTCTATCATTAATTATCAAGCTACACACATTAGATGGCTTAAGTCTGCATTGCCTCTCAGTGATAATGTAGATTCCAGAGAAGGTGTCCATTAACGCTGTACCATGATGATGCTGGGTATCAATCAATGTTGTTAGACTTCCACTAAAGGTCTACTGAAGTCTCAAATTCTAAGTGAGCATTCAATGGGTGTACCTAAAACCCTGTTCCCCAATGTAAGCACTTAAAAGGTAATTTCATTAATTTAACAATTAACATTAACATACATACATACAGTACCTTGAAGTACTATCAATTTAGACTTTGGTGAACCTCACCAAGCTGTTGAAAAGGCAATTGATGTTGTACATGTTTGTCATCAATGAATTAAGTGAGGAGGTGAAATCATATTTGATTGTCTTCCAGGCTAGAGCACATGAAAATGGGTCCTCAAGTTGTGCAGACTTAAAACTTGAACAATGTAACAAGCGTGTTGGACCACACAGAAATGTAAATGTACCACTGATGCACTTCCTTAAAACATGACACAAACAAGATTGAAAGCGATCTGATCTATATACTGTATTTAAAATATATATATATATATATATATATATATATATATATATATATATATATATATATATATTACATATGTGCTGGGATCTTTTGTATTTCAGAGAGTTGGTAAAATAAAACTCAGCGTTTTTGTTGATGTCATTGCCTCCTAAGACTTTGAATCTAAGCTCCTTTGTCTGTATTTATATCCTCTTATGGTTCCTGCCACTCGCTGGCATAGCGTGATCTGTGCGCAATTCAAAGTGGCTCCCTCTGTTTGAAGCTGTATCAAAGTCTGTCAGCGGCAAGATTCACAACATTCACATATTCAGAGTAAGGGGGAGCACTGGCTGCCAAATTTAACTGGTGTCTCTAAATGAACTTCAACAAGGACAAAAAGTGATCTGCAAAAGACACAGACTGCCATAAGATGTGTTCCTTCAGTACACTTGTGTGGCCAGAAAATGTTATGTAACATGTTACCAAGGATATGGTCCATCATTGAGTTGTTTACTGAATTATACAGAATATTGAATTGAGATTAACCTCAATTTGAGGTTGTTGATTTACAGAACACCTTTCCCTGTCTGGACATTATCAAAGGTGGAAACCTAGGTGGTTGAGTTGCTTCACGTATCCTGATAGAGGTCAGCCCTGCTCCAAGGCGATTACCCCCAGTAAATCTTCAATGAAAACTCTCTGAACCTGCTCCTGAATGAATCAGTTAGACAGCATGACCCCGGGGATTCCAATATGGCACTGTCAATGCATTCACAGGCTCTGAGCAGAAGCTGTGGCAGTGGGTCAACACCACAGGAGGATTCATAACATGTGAACATACGGTAAATCAGAGCCCAGAAGCAAATAGACCAGCCCGTTTTGAAGATGAGGGTGCCGTTTAATTTAGATAATAAAACCAAGGGTGGCTGACAAAGCTGTAAATTAGCGGAGCGAGTGCTGCACACTGTTTCTGTTTATCAAACAAACTAAGATGAGGCAGATAAGATCTGTTTCTGCGGATAACATTAAAAGAAGAATAAGATGATTAAGCTTCATGCAATTCTGCTAACAGTGGCCAATTAAGCCTGAAACAATTGTGGTAATGGCAATCTCTGGAAAATCTAAAAGACTGAACGTTGTGTTTACTTAAAAGCCTTGGCCAGGACGTGTTTTTCCTGTTTCTGACAGCTTGTTAGCTCTGCTTAGGACTGGCGGAGGCTGTGTTATTTCCTACTTTTACACTGTACTCTTCTCAGTCCTGCATCGGTATTGAGGGAGGGAAATGGCTTGTTATGTCTCAGGAATGATGTTCCAACCAAAATTATGAAAGCAATCACATACAAGCACATGTGTAATCTGTGTCTGCACCAGCCAGCACAGAACACAGAAGAAGAAGTTTGCCACTAATTCCAATCTCTTCCATTCCACTTTAACTACTACTGCGGTTTATTAGCATTGCAACCCTGTAGCAAACCTAAAGGGTGAATTCGGAATTTTTGCTCTATTCATCTGGCCATTGCTGGCAGCACCACTAAGCTCCACATCGGCTAAAATAGTAGGTTGTCACAGTATACAAGCTTACTTAAAGGTTCTTATCTATATCTTTGATACTTAAAGCAAAACAAATATTACATATTTTTATCATAGTTACTGTATGTTGTGCTCGTTATCTAAAAAAAATAACATGGATAAACACATTGTAATGAAACTGTTTGTAAAATACCTTTTTTTACTTGAGCCATCTTGTTTCGACTAGGCTTAGACCAGAGTAATGGCTAGGTAGGTGTAAAAAGCAGCAAACCAGTTAGGACATCCTCATGAAAATAAGGTAAACAAAAATAATACCAAAGTATTCTGGCAAGACAGTGCCAAACTATATTTCATAAAAGAGGTAATTTATATTGTTCGACATAATAAAGTTTCAAGAGGTTGGTCCAAATTCTTGTTTCAGTTTATTTGCCAGCTTATTGGCATGCACTTTAAAGGAAAAGTTATACAGTACACAATAAATAATATATTGGCAACAACAGGGGACTCTTTCGAAAGGCTCTCTTGCAATTACAAAAACAACTGCATATACCTGTCACATGCAAGATTATACTGCCAGACTGTTGCATGCTCTTAATACTATTTTCTGACGTAAAAGACGAGAACTGACCATTAACCGAAGATTCATGAAGATTAGCTAAACAAACCAGTTTTAAAATCTGTCAATAGCTATTAGATATATATCACAGTTGTTGTGAAGAGTGAGTGTAGTAACACTTTTCAGGCTGTGAGCATTTTTATATTAGGATTGTTTGGATACACAACATTGGCGAATGGATAATAAATTATCCTGGCCTCAAGGTCAGGATGGAAATCAGATCCAACTGGTCTGCTCCAGTGTGTTTTCTAGTGACGAAGGCCATGAATAAGTCCTTAACCTCCGCGTGAGTACATTTTTCTGAGTGAAAATGTAGCACAATTTACTTGGCTTTTCAGGGAATTATTAGCTGGCTGCATTTGTACTAACTAAGCTAAGCTAGGTTGCAATTAGAGTAATAGTTCCTTCAAATAGGGAGCCAGCAGAGACAAAGTGCTGGATAAAAGCACCACAAATGCCCTTGTTAGTGTGAGTGATGCAATCCAACTGAATATGTTGGGAGTAAATGTGGTATATTGTCAGGTTTGACTGTAAGAAAGAAAAAGCTTCAGTTCATCACTCAAGATCATACAAAACAAAGCTTTGTTTTCAGTTACGTTCATAATGATGTGATCAGTTTTTCAGCTATTTGTGCCACTCTTAGTGGCCCTAGCATAGTCGTTATTATTAATATAATTAGCAAAGATACCTGTAGCCTGTGGCCTTACTTAAAATAAGTAGTAGCAGAGGAGATATGGCGGTGTATTGCACCTTCATGTTGTAAAAGATAGACTTTTGACTCTTGTCACTTATGTCTCGGTTTCCCTCCTGGTATACATGACGACTGTTGCCATGGAGAACTGACATGGGTGCATCCGAGTAAGCCGCAATTTCACTTTGTGTGTGAGTATGTGTTTGTGTGGGTGTGTGTGTGAGGGCTTTACAGTGTATATCTAGCAGAGTCTCAGGTGTGGGTATAGGGGTGTAATCAGACCTCCATTCCCCTGGCTGACAGCTCTTTTACTCGATCTGTCTGAAGTCACTTTCTTCCCAGCCATCCAATATATTTCCCTGACCAGCCACAGGGTCACTTTCACATAGTTTTACTACCTTGTTGATAACCAGCACACCTCTGTGTCTGTGCAACCACAAAGGCACTGTTCCCCTAAAACTCAAACCATATCTATCTGGCATTTCCTCATGGTTTACCATTTCCTATTCCTGTCGTTTGTTCGTGTTATTTCTTTTTGACTGCTTTTTGCTTGCACAATTGACAAATTGTACTAGGTGCCATAAAATACATTTCAGATTAATTTACAAAAGTGGAAAAAGGATTGTGCATAGACATTTTTAATCAGTAGTCCATAGTTGGAATCCGATGATGTACTGTAGTCAGTAAAAACAATTCAATCTCTGAAACATCAAAACAAAATGTGTGCCTTTATCAAAAGTATTTTAAATATAAATAATCTGGCTTTATGTCCTGCCACAGAGCACAATTATTATCATCAAGAGTTTAGTTTATCTGTATCTGGCATTACTTTTGGGCTGATTGGTTTGGCACTATGTGTGTCTAAATCTGGCAGATATTGTTTTAAAGTTTTTTTTAATATATTTAAAGTTTTTAGATATATATTTATACTAAAGTCAATAAAAACTACACCAATAAAAAATATTGTATTTTGACCTGCTCTGCACTTTTAAGTAGAGAGGGGAGTTGCCTTAATTTTTTTTGACAAGTTGTCTAGACTTATTTTATGTTGCTCGGGGCAATCTTCAGATTCATTTCCACCCTTTATTCCCAAAGGGATCATGTCAAAATAGCTTTTTGTGCATATTTCGTAAAATTCTACGTTGTGTTAAGCGCCGTTGTGAATATCAATGGACCTTTTCTAAATTCTTTCTTAGGGATTAGATATTCATGACTCATGTATATGCACAGCTGGCTTGGACTTCAGGGAAACTTGGGGATCAAAATTGATCAATATGCAAATAAAATTATAGTATGAAGTATTAGGCTGAGAATTATGTCGCTTTGTTTATATAATTTAATATAAATTAGGAATTTAATAAAGAATTATTCTTTAAAATGATTGACCTTGATGAAGGTTAACATCCGTTAACATGGTTAGTTTAGAATGAGACAAAGCACATTGAGAAACAGCCTACAATTCATGGGCTGGGTAGGGGGATTGGGGATGGGGGTGGCAGTAGAGTGTGCAAGTGGATGCTCCTGTGGGATTTTAGTGACTTAAAGGAACCACTGGTGTGGATGATCATTGTCAGAGAAGATGGATAAAGGATGATGGATGGGATTTTGTCTAAAGCTTTACCAGTGTGTGTGTGTGTGTGTGTGTGTGTGTGTGTGTGTGTGTGTGTGTGTGTGTGTGTGTGTGTGTGTGTGTGTGTGGAAATGAAGCCTGGAGAGCCCAGTGGTAGATAGAGCCTCTGTGGTAATCATGGGGCTTCTTTCCCATGTTCCTTGTGAAGACAAAGACTTTTTGCAGGTGAAGTCATCTATGACCTATAGGGGTACACACACTCAAGGCGTTGCAAAGTCAAACTACAGTTCGCCATACCCTTGTCTGTGGTAGTTGATATAGGAATGTTCAATCATGTGTGGCAGTGGACAAAACAACAATTTGAAATATCAGGAGATATCCATCGAATACGAAATATGAATAATACACATCAATATGAAACTCAGATGTTGAGGTCTAGCTGGATTTTCCTTGGTCTGACAGCTAGAGCAGGAGGAAGCATGTGACCAACAGTAGACACAGGACACTCCAGAGGCTGAAGTACTTTATTACTACCCTGTCATACAGACGAATATTTCTCACTGCAAATGTCCTTGTCACAATGTGCCTTGTGCAATAATAAAGAGAGTGAATGAAGGTGATAGAGGGCCGTTTCAAAACTCAAAACAGGAAATTTTGGAATAGACGACGTTTCTTGCACGCACGCATATGTATTTTAAAAAAATATATCAATATTAATTATATTATTAAATGTCTCGTTGAGCTGAACATTGTCAAAGTTATAAAATCAGGGCTTTAACTCGGTTAGGTGGTCAGTAGGGGGGTGAATTACCCTACAAGCACCATAAAAGTGGACCAGTAAATAATTGCATTACTATAACGATGACAATTAAGTGTAGCCCAACTAGACACTTAGTCTCCGGTCTAGAGTCCGGATTACTAATGCGCATCAGATATACTGTACTTTTATTTATTTATTTTTTTTACAATTTTACAAATGTACATTTTCTTATTCATTCTTTAATTTTAGAGTTAAGTATTTATCAGAATCTTCCGGCAATTGAGACCAGCTCTGGCAGACTTCACTCCTATGGATCCTGTGCTATTCGTCCTTAACGCATGTCGCTTTATCCCCGAGGAGAAGTGTTGAGTCAGCACTCAATGTGGGTATTTGTCAGTCTTGAACAGTGACACTATCAGACTGAATTTGGTGCACTCTGTAACTGAGAGCAAGTGTGGGGTTGTGGAATGAGATTATAATGTTGAATGTGCAGCGCTGGAAATTGTAGGCTGCTGCCAACACTGGCAGTGGCCTGGGTCAACATGAATTGACAACCCAAATAGGAGTGCCACCTGGATCAGGGACGCAGGCCATGTGTTAGGTGTGCAGCCAGTCAAATAGACACTACTGACAATGGTCAATCATGAACAAAAATAATTAATGAAGGTAGCTTTTATTAAATATAACGCTGAATTGAAACAAACTGATATGTATTTAAACTCCCAACATTGCTCTGTATATACCTGCCCTTTAGTTTTAAGTTTTAATTAAACTTGAAAGCCTCAGCACAAACCCTGCTGGAACAACTGTCAATCAAACATTTTCTGTGTAAAGTGTTTATTATTTAATTTATTTGCACAGACAACGTCAAGGCGAGAGAAATAGCTAATTGATCCTAATGTTAGGTCATATTGCTCACACATAATTTATAATTGTGTTTGGGATGAAGTCATAACATGTATCGATCCTGATTAATATAAAAGTAAAAACAACAATAAATTCTGTGATGAAAGAAAACAAAGGATTATGGAAAGGCAGTCACGCCTCTCCATGGATGCTATTTTAGACCGTCTCTGTGTTTGGTTCTTCCTAGCAAATGCTGCTCTTGATCATGCCCTGGTGGGAGTATTTTGTTCATAGTTTCTTCTGTGTAAAGGACATAAAGTATTTTAAATTACCTCTATACAATAAAACAGATGATTATACATTACATTGGTAGGCTGCTTGTGAAAAGACATAGTTACCACTTGCTGCTGCTAAAAATAAATTATCTTTGAGGATTGTTACAATCTTGTCCAATGACCAATTGAGGGATAACAAGTGACCCTATACTCGGGACATACAACATCTCCTCTCAGTGGCATGTCCTCAGGACAGCTTGCTGTATCCGTAGCTGTTTCTACACACATAGTAGGTGTGCCGCTCAATGTACAATGTAACAGTAATGAGCTGTTGAACTGCTGTTCCACTGCTTGCAGGCATGGCATGGATGTTGAGGAGAGAGGCAGCTACTTTCACTTGATCTCCACTTCTTACACCACCGCTGTAGCAAACAGCTGGATATTAATTGAAGAGAGACTCTCAGTGGCACTGCGCTTGCCTGTTGCTGGGGTGTGTGAGAGTTCAGGCCTAGGCCCAGTCCCAGGGTCCCAGGCAGGCTTTTGGCTTCTGTTAGCTGCAGAGCAGCGGCCAGTGATGGGCAAGGTTTCATTTAGCTTAACAGCAAAACAACCTGGCAACTCTGATCCCCTTTGTACTAGGAGCCACCTGAAGTGGCCCTAACAAATAACAAGCAAAACCATATTCTCTGGCTGCCTGAATGTCAATTTCTGTACAAGGTTATTGGATTTCCTCATAACTGAGTTGAGAGGTGTTGGTTCTTTCGGGTCACTAACTGCCTGCAGGCAGTCAAGGTGCACTTACATGAAAAGAAAGATGACAATAGTTTTTGTGCAAGAAACACGTTTCAATTTAACACGTTTAAAAAAAGGCTTCTTGACCTCGGTCTTTTGGAAATCTGTACCACTCCTTGAAGCTTAAAGTGATAAGGCGCTCCAATGAAGCTTTGAGAGGTTTGGTTCAAGTACAGTTGAGCCTATTTTTCTACCAGCTATATTTCTCATATTGTGAAAAAAACCAATCTGAAAGACATCACGCCATTGTAACTGTAGCTGAGAAGGCAGTACTAAATGCCAAGAGGGGAATAGAAATATTATTGACATGTTCCTGGATCACGTCCAACCAAGGAAACCAAAACCTGCTGCACAATTTCCTTTTGCGTGCCTCTATAGAAAATCAAATCAATACAGGTTAAGAGAAAATAAATCTTTGCAACTCTCACAAGAATCCACAGAAAATCTAAGCACACAGTTGGAAGTCCCTGATAATGTAACCTTTACCTTTATCATTGATCAAGTTATTTTCTAGTTTATGTATATTGTGAAACAAGCTGCACCGTCTCTCTTTGCCTGGGAGACGGCTTTCATCAGTGTTTTAGAGAAGAGTGAGACGAGTGACAGGCCATGGATTTAATACATGTAGGTGCATCAGTCCACATAATTTCTTTATCTGTCACCTTTATGTATTTTTGTCTGGTCTGAATTACTTGCTGGAGCCATGGAGAAAATAAGCCTAAGAGATTTATTTACAGAGGCTTCCATTTTCAATCTGTCAAAGACACTCCTGTCCTTCTGCACTTTCTTTTGCCCTTCACCTTGTTGCTGGTTTGGCTTTTGCTTTTAGCAGGAGTTAATTGGAAATACAAAGGTTGATACGTATGTTTGAGAGTGATAATGTTAAAAAAGATCTCAGTTAGACCAACAGCTTCTACCCAAGGCTTAAATACATGCTGTCACATACAGTGCATTCAGAAGGTATGAGACCCCTTCTCTAGTTCCACGATTTGCGGATTACAGCCTGATTTTATATTGGATAAAAAAAAAATCTCATCATTCTACACACAATACCTCATAATGACAAAGCGAAAAAATATTGTAAAAATGTGTGCAAATTTGAACAAAATGGAAAAATGTAAATGTGATAAGTATTCACACCCTTTACTCAGCACTTTGTTGAGTCTTAGCACACCTGTATTTGGGGAATTTCTCAAATTTTTCTAAGCAGATCCTCTAGCTCTATCAGATTGTATGGGGAGTGTAGATGCACAGCTATTTGCAGGTCTCTCCTGAGATGTTAGATTGGGTTTAAGTTCGGGCTCTGGCTGGACCACTCAAGGACATTCACAGACCTGCCCCCAAGTCACTCCTCCTTTGTCTTTGCTGTGTGCTTAAGGTCGTTGTCCTGTTGGAAGATAAACCTTCGTCCCAGTCTGAGGGTCAGAGCTTTTCATCAAAGATTCTCTCTGTACTTTGCTCCATTCATCTTTTCCTCAATCCTGACTAGTCTCCCAGTTCCGGCCTTTTACTAAGGAGTGGTTTCTGTCGGGCCACTCTACAATAAAGGCCTGATTGGTGGGGGGCTGCAGAGACGGTTGTGATTCTGGAAGGTTCTCCTTTCTCCACAGAGGCACTCTGTCAGCGTGACCATCAGGTACTTGGTCACATGCCACATACCAGTTTGGTCAGGCGGCAGCTCTAGACAGAGTTCTGGTGGTTTCGAACGTCTTCCATTTAAGAATGATGGAGGCCACTGTGTTCTTGGGGACCTTCAATGCTGCAGAAATGTTTTGGTACCCTTCCCCAGATCTGTGCCTCGACACAATCCTGTCTCGCAGGGCTATGGACAATTCCTTCGAGTTTATGGCTTGGTTTTTGCTCTGATATGCACTTTCAACTGTGGGACATTATATAGATAGACTCACGTGTGCATGTCCAATTAATTGAATTCACCACAGGTGGATCCCAATCAAGTTGTAGAAACATCAAGGATGATTGATGGAAGCCGAATGCTCCTTAGCTCAACTTTGAGTGTCTTTGCAAAGTGTCTGAAAAATTATTGTAAATGGGATATTTAAGTGAGTTATCTGTCATTATAGGGTATTTTGTGTAGATTGATGAGAAAAAAAGAATATTAACGTATCAAAATGTGGAAAAAGTGAAGCAGTCTGAATACTTTCTGAATGGATACTGTATATTATTGCTGTTTTGGCATTGAAGTTTCTTTATCATCCAGGAACCAATATCTAGCTTTGATGCAACATTTTAGAAATTGAGAATCTCAACCAAATAGTTCCATACCATTTGTATTCAAACTGAAAAATACTGAAGACATTGGCCCCTAAAAAGCTATGGCTTATAAAATGTAAGCTTCAGTTATTGCAGATAATTCCAAGGCTGTGTCAGTGACATCCAAGTCATTATACTGCCCACACACACATCAATCACACACACAATATATTCACACGTGCCAATCACACTGTTCCATGTCCATGAACAGGTCCATTTAAATTGGCTAATTTCATTGTACAGTCTGTACTGCCGCTTGATTCACAAATGTGATTAAATCATGGTTGTTCAAGAGTATAATTGTGCTTGCTTTCTACATTGAGATGTATTATGACTTTACCTTACCTATAAATATCTTACATTCCTTACTTTCTGCCAATTTTATTCTCCATAATAATTCTCAACGGCTCATATATTCTAAGTTTTGTAATAGAAATCAAACTATGATAAGGTTGGACACCACATACATCTGTGCAAATGTACTTCAGAACAAAACAATGCAACTCGCCAATTAAACTGCTAACCCGCAACCATTTTAAAGATCAAGAGCATCAAGATCAAAAATATATTATGGCACAGAGTACATTAGTCAAACTCTAATGTTTCTAAATGTTAAAGGAGTTAAGTTGAGTTTATAACCCTCTCCCACTCTCTTTCTCTATGTTGTTTTACACAGAGACAACCAGATACAATAAAATAAGATTTTTTCTCTCTCTGAATCATCGGTATTTACGCCAACAAATATGAGGTTACTTATTTAGAAACCCTGCAAACACAGTAATATCTATCTTACATGTGTACTTGGAATATACTTTTCATTAAATTCTTTAGGCCTGAACACACTTGTTGTCATGGTTTGTCATCTAAAATAAGCCTTTGGTGAAAAAGGGGAATCACTGATTGGTAATCTCAAGGCCAGCCAATTCAAAATGAACTTGGAGAGTAGGTCTGATTGCACAGATGGTCGTATGCAAAGGGATTCAGAATAAATGTGGAATTGTAATGATTGATGAATTCGCTCAAGAAAAATAAGTTTTAGAAGCAGCTCTGTTTATTAAGTGAAGCAGCGAAATTGGTTCCGTGCTTTGGGTGATAGGATCCAGGAAGGCATCTGATGAACATTTCTTGGCTAGGATTATGAAATAGAAAAATGCACGTTCTGTCATAGATTAGAACATTTGTGTTTTGAGATCTCACCAGACACAGTGGAATCATCTGCTAACATAGCTTTGACTCTCATTATCTCTGCAATAATACCGTTTTTGCTTAGGCAACACATTCTCACAGTTGATTAGACCATCCTAATGCAAACGTTTCTGTCTTTAAGCAACTAAAATAACAGGCAGTCTCATACGGATATTGGCGCTCTGCTACCTAGTTTGGAATAAGAATGGATGTCAGAGATAGGCCTACTTATTTATTGTTGTTTGTTTAGAATTTGAGCTTAAAACGTTGTGTAATGTAGTAGTGTGTCATTTATTTTTTAAAAGCCGTTATACCCTTCAGTTCACCAATAGCATATCATATACCTGTATTGATAAAACAGCCATGCTAAGCGAGACATACCATTGCTTGCCATGCTTTTGCTCCAATTTAGCTTGACTACTTGTAAGATTGAGTGACTAAAATGGGTTGTATTACCACATGGCTAGAAAGGATCTGCATTGAGAACAGAATGCGATCTTACGTGAACGGGCTGGTCCAACCATGCAAAAATATTTCTCAATGCAAATTGAATATAATAGTAGCTGGTTTTGCTTTTTAAATGAGCACAAAAAAAATCTTATTTATTCACAATAAATATTGGAATCTAGTGCTGAAAACGTATCACCTGAAATATGTTGTAGCTTGAAATCCATTAACAAACTCCTTCCTACATGTACTTTTGCAAGATAACTATTATCACTGGATTTACACTGTGACATTATTATTGTATTACTGTATAACATTATAATTTATTGTCTTAACATTGGAGTGTGGCGATAAATGTTAGAGATTAAATCTCATCAAAATAAAGTTGAGAAGTGCACGTAATATTGTGAAATGTGTTTGCAAAATGAACTTATTTCATAAAGATTCAAATTCTCCATCCATTCTTGACATACTCTTACAAATATTTATATGAATATTTTATCAGCGATTTGCCACAAAATCTTTAGATGATTGATTGGCCAATTTATTCGATGTAAACTATCAGCCAATCCCCCTGGCAATAATTTTATTTTTATCTCCTGCTTCATGATTTACATCACACAGGATGCACTTTTGCATGCTCATTTAAAATACGTATATATATATATATACATACAGTACTGTGCATACGTTTTAGGCAGGGGATGCTGTTATGAAGGCGAAGGGTGGTCACACCAAATGTTGATTTGATACAGATTTGCTTTTCCCTCACTTTGTATTTTATGACTTGATAAAAAAATAAACAATTAACATTTATCCTTTTATGTTTTTTTTTCTTCTAACTTTAAAGACATCACACCTGCCTAAAACCTTTGCACAGTACTGTATATATATACCAGCTAGCTGGTCACATCTCTATTACTCATAATTGTGTATATAACACACCATCAACTTTGTCAAATATTACGTAGGCCTTGCTCTATCGTAAGCAGTACTAGTGGATGCTAAGTGGCTGCAGGCTCGCTCCTTATCATATCAACCGAACAGATTTCTCTACATTTTATTCTATCTTTCAACCCATAAACACAGCTGAAGTGAGCAATGCCAATCTTTACCCAAAAAAGGTAAAAGCCCAGAGGATAGGTGTGAAGAGATGGGCAAAAAGATAAACAAAGACATAAACTGAGACAGATAGATAATGTCTGTGATGTTAAATGTCTGTCCTCTGGCAGTGACAGAAAGCCATTTGTGGCCGGATGGCATCCCCTCATTTGTTTGAGCTTTATGCTTTAAATGCACACAGGCCCCAGGCTGTGTGTCTTGAAAAACGCAGACAATAGTGGGACATTAGGCACAAGGGGGGCCCAGAGAGTTTTTGCGTGCACCCCTGCAAGTGTGTGTTAATAGAATGTGAAATTATGCAAAGTTTGTATGTGTGTGGGTGTATGTGTGTTATTGTGTTGTTCATGTGCACAAGTGTGCTGCTTCATATGCATGGATGTGTAGATGCATATGCTTTAGCATGGGAGTAGCGTATTTAAGGAGCTGCGGGAGTTTTTAACCGTTGGGGGGTAAATGATGTGTTTGGAAATGGCCTAATGCAAGTGTTGTGTTGATGCCAGAGGGTGGGAGAGCAAAAGAAGAAAAAAAAGACGAGAAGTGTGTCACTTTTGGAACAGCCAAGAGTCCACTAATCTACACATACAGTATACATAGTTGGGAATACCTTTTGTTTAAGGCTCTCTGTATGTTTAACAATGGTAACAGTGTGCTCACCAAAGATTCCTCACAAATTGTGTCGACCTGGCTGTTAGATTTGTGGCCGGCTAATATACAGACAGATGACAAATTAAAGGAAAAACCAACACAGTGTCTTAGTAAGGTGTTGGGACATCACATGCCGTCAGAACAGCTTCGTTACACATTGGCATTGATGCTACAAGTCTCTGGAACTCTACTGGAGGGATGGAACACCATTCTTCCAAAATAAATTCCCTCATTTGGTGTTTCGATGATGGTGGTGGAAAGCACTGACTAACACGTTCGTCCAAAATCTCCCACTGGTGTTTAATTGGGTTGAGATCTGGTGACTTCAGAGGCCATTTCACATGAGTGACCCCTCTTGCCCTGTGCATGGTGGCACTGTAATCCAGGAAGAGACCACTTCCATCAGGTTTTTCCTTTGATTTGTCACCCAATTACACATAGGAATTTGCTTTATGATTCCGAGGGATCAATTGGCCATCAAATAATATTAAAACCAAATAGGTATAAAAAATAATAACTAGTTAACCCTGTCTCTTCAATCTAATGCATATAACACAGGGCTGCAGGAACCTTCGTTCCTCAAAGTAATTACTGGGACTAAAAGTGATGTGATTGTTGTATTATTATAATACAGTGTAGATGTATGATGTGAGCATGCTAGCTCTTTTGGTTTTGTACAATCTAGCCCTGTTTATCAGACACTTAAGTCCACCTGAAAAGGAAAGATGGAATATTCATAGCTCCCGTTTTTCAGCCAAGATATGTGAGTTAATGGTGTTAAAGCACTGGAGAAAATGGTCTTTCAAGATGACCATGAACCTTATGGAACATAAATAGAGGGCATTAATATTAACATCAACTATCGGCATTTTTTTAGAATCCGCTGCCCCAGTAAAAAGACAGGCTGTTGTGCTCGTTTTGTGAAACGGAAAAACCTTGGCTAAATTGTCAAGAAAAACCTAATTCAGCCACAGGTTAGTGATGTACGTGAAACTGGGTTCTGGTCAAGAAGAACTCAAGAGTCCATTACATTGTTGGGTTTTGTAGAGTTGCTCCATGAGTCATGAGAGCACACTAGCAAGAAGAGGAGAGAAACAGAGTGGGCAGCAGATTGAGGAGGATTGCTGACATCTATGAAAGAGTGACAGCTTAATTCAGGCAAAGAGTCTGCGTCGACTTGAACTTCTCATTATGTTAACACAACTTTGGTCACTTTGATAAGTACTCAGCAAAGAAATGTTCTATGCAGGAATATAATGTGTTTTTAGAGTCACGCCGAAAGAATGAAACGGGGAGTCCAGTGGAAAAGCTGAGTTTGATTAAATGTATTCTTTTGAAGGTGTGTACAAAATGGCAATAGAGTTTTCAACTATAACACTTATGTCATCCACAATGATCCCACTACATCCAAAGACTGCTAAAGAAATTGGTGTTGTTCGAGCAAACTCACAGTTTTCAAAAGGATTTAAAATCTTTAGGAGTTCTGATTCAGTCATAGTCACGTATGTGAGATCCATCAAAACAGCTTTATTTAGGAGATGCTTCCTTTGCGAGAGAGAGAGTCAGAGAGAGAGAGAGAGAGAGAGAGAATGCAATCGGATGCACCCAACATTAGTCACAGCGAGTGTGATTCACACTAACATGGCAGTCAGGAAATTATTGTTGGTTTGTTTCACATCAGGCTCATTAATCTGGTTTTAATTCCTTTCCTTTTTAAACCACTTGGGGAATATTTAATATGTTGAACAAAAGCCTACACTAGCCATATTGTGTATACTTTAGTAAGTTTGGTCGTTCTTTCTTTAATAGACAGCATGATATCCCCACTCCACATCATGATATCCCCACTCAATTTCATGATATTCCCACATGATTACTTTATGGTATGACACAGATGCGGCATATTCTTCACTGGATCTGACTAGCGTTATCCTGCTGTGATGACTAACAGTAAAGAGACCAACTTTTGCCCCCCTCTTTCAAATATGACTCACAAACCCTAACAGCCAATTCCTTTATTACACAGAATAACCCACAAAGCCTTTTCAGTAAGCACCAGCTGGAAATCAAAAGATGGAGATATACTGCATTTCTTTACTGTAAACATTACAAGTTGTAATGTTGGCAAGTCATATTTAAAAAAAATCTTAAAAAAATATTTTTGGGTTGAAACTCGACTGGGGATTACACACTCCCCATCTCAGAAACGCAGTGGTTGAATCAAACCAAAAAAGCACAGCTTTTGTTTTATAAGTAGAGGTATGAAATGCAATATTTGAAATGATCAGGTTTGAATCTTCCACCATAGCCTCCAAACAATGGCAAACTCTACTTTGGAGCTTTTTTTCAGTTTTCCATGGGACACGGTGCTAGAAACTCACAGATGGCTCATTTCCACCAAACATTAGGTAACGAGTCAGGTCAGGTCGCTACTTATCAGAACGGTTACACTGTGTTTCCACCGCAAACTGGTATCCTAAAATGTAGGCGAAGTTCATAGCCACATAACTATCATGACATCATAGTCAATGTGACAGAGTAAAAACATAACAATTGCAATGGAGGACATTGAATGTTTTGCGTTCTTTCCTTTCGGTATGTGGATGCTTATTACAACAGAGAAAAGCTTTTCTGCAAGGTGAAATAACGCCGAAATAAACAAGAGTGTTTGGGAAATGCTACTTCATGCAGATGAGGAGAATGTCTCGTTGGCTAGACAAAGACGGCGCACAAATGGGCGATTTCTGTTGACCAATCAACTGCCTTTAGTATTTCTATCTCCACCTTTTGGGACCGGGTCCTCGACCTAGTGCTTTGGTGGAAATGAGCCATGAGGTGGCCATGTAGCATCTTCCAGCAAAATGCCCCTTCCTGGTCCTTAGATCTGATTTCCAACTGCAGTGGCTAGGGACAGACATGAGGACAGCGGGAGAAGTAACTGCATCATTGATGCTGAAGTGACAGAGAAAGAGCGTTTCCTGAACATTTCAATCAACATTTATTGTGCTGTATTGCAGCAATGTGCAGCACTAAAATAAAAAATTTTGTAATGTCTTTTACATCAGGGCTAATTATCTGGTATATATTTTGTTCAAAACAAGTTGTTGTCTATAATGTTCATCAAATATGTCACATTTCACTTTTTCACATTTCTTTTAGAGGTGTAGAATATAGTGTGGGAAACGATGTGGATCCAAGAAGACCCTTTAATCATTAGATCAAAGCCAGTCAAAGTGTGAAATTGCCTCTGGTCCCGATCCCTGTTTTGGGTTGAAGTCAAAAAAGTGTCATCTGACATTTTCATGGCCAATGATAGTCTTTGAGTGGTCAATATTGTAATGCCGCAAAACATCCGTAAGATGTGATAGTACCAACATTGAACATTGACGAGTGGGAGGTTTAAAGCCTGTTATTTCACTCTTGAAGAAATGCCCTATTTGTATCTGGTGATGTGGTGTGCTAGTTTTGTAGTTTGGGGATGCTTTGCTGCTCCAGTTCCCAAACAAATTGTCATAATTGAAAATAGTCACAAATGTGGGTTGGCTGAGAACAGCAAAAAGACGACTCAATCGACCTAAAAGTAAAGCTATCCTTGATAATTGGGGGCCAAGCAGCAAAGCTGCTTAGGGAATCCTGGGTGTTCAAACATTTTATTTTTATTAATCATCTTGTTCTGCCATTGGAGTCCGTGGCAGCCCCTAGAACCATATTGTAAAACGTTTTGAAATTTGGCACATTGATTAGGGAAAGTCCACTGATTCTTTCCACCAAGTTTCATGTCTGCGCCTCAAGCACTCTAGCGCCACCAAGGGGTGATGTTACAGGTGTGTTTATGTCTGTAACTTTTGATCCGTGTGCCCAATTTATAAGAATGAGGTACCGTTGGATTCCTTGGATCAAACCGAATTCAACTTCGATTCCCGCCATATTGGATTGTCCGCCATATTAGATTTTATGAAAGGCCACACATTTTTATTCAATCTTCACCAAAATATGGATTTTTAATTTTAGAAAACGTTCTCTGGATGTATCAACACCAAACTTGGAACATAGACTAAATACCCATTCCTGTGGAAATGCCCAAAAAGCTTAATTTGACCACTAAGGGATGCCACAATAAGTAAAAACGTGTTTTTCCCTAGAACTGTTGATGTGTTTGCCTGAAAAAAGTAATTACTGTGGGTGGTTGTGTTTTGGGAGATCCCAAGGCAGAAACAAAAGCGTGCATCTGTCACAGCCAATTGAAATTGGCGGTGAAGACAGGAAGTGAGGTTACATCTCGGTCAATCTTTTGTCAATTGTCATGAAACTTGCTGTGAGTACCTACAGTCACGCCATTGATAAGATTAAATAAAATCTATATGGCAACAACACCTTGCTGGACTGCTTGGCCCCTTAAACCCTGCTTGCAGGTTTAATAGCATTTATAATTTCTATATGCTAATTTGCTGGCCTGTTAGCTATTTTGTTATTAATGCCAAACCAATCAGTAATCTTCAATGAATCATGATCACACTGTCTTATTACATTTGTTAGTAGCAATAAGAACAATTTGTTTGCCTTTTTCCTCGTAATAAAGTTGAGTAATTCCTAAATATCCTAGGAGTAGGCGGTGGGATGACAGAGGAAGGTTGTAAATCTAATCAACCGGCAGTGCAGGTCATCAAGCCAAAGCTGAGGCAAGACTGGTAAAGCATATTAGAGGCACAAGACCATGGTCACTCCTATCTAATCTTTCAATTTGCGATAACAGTCATAGACCCTGATTTGTACAATCATTTATTCCATTAATATCTTCGTGTCATGTCACACTTAAACTGTGATGTTTTTTTTTGCATTTGAACTGGTGGTGAACTGTGCCGTGATCTGTCCAATAATGAAAAACAAGCTGCCCTCCCAAGACAAACTTTCAGAATGTCTAGGTGAAGATTAGATAGCCCAAATTGTTTCCTGGCGTCCCTCTAGGTGGCTGGAAAATGATTTCTACAGTGGATAATCCAAAAGGATTACAAAAAACGTTCTTGCTAACTGGCTGCCAATCGCAATTATTGGCTCAAGTAATCCCCTGGGCCAAAAACACTAATCTCCTTCACAGACTGGGCTAATTGTCCGGTTTGTTACAGATCTGGCCTAAACACAAAAGAGCATGCCCTCTTTGGCTGGCTACACTTCAGTACACCCGTTTAAAAAATGCCTCCAGATGACTGGCTCTGATAGCATAAGGGGAAAAAAAGCACCTAGTGCCTGTTCACCTGTGCAGAGTGTTTGAGGCTGTTATTCTATCACAGAGAAAATGCCAGAAATGGTTTTCAAATGAGCTAGTGTCACTCAAATGGCCAGCTAAAGTGTGTTGGAATGAAAGTGTTCAATGCTGGAATTTGAGAGAGACTGAACCCCAAGCAATTCATGCAGCCGATAATGGTTATAATTGGGAGAATGTCCACAAAAATTGATTTCTTGAGCATCGACAATTGTCACATTTCTAAAAAGTAAGGAAGAAAAAAGCTTTCTCTAATTAGGCTCTGTCCACTTGAAAAGTGCATCTGATTCAGGAAGTTGATGTTACTGGGGTGATTATGATATCCAAGTCAGCCAAGTCCTAAACAAATCAAAATGGCAACAAAGAGAGATAAGCAAATAATGGTCTTAAAAAATAACTTTCTGTGAGTGCTTCACATCACGAGGAGATGAAGGAAATCTTTGGCTGTGTTTGTTGCTGATGACGTTGCTCTGTGAAATCGTGTGGGTACTGAGTCCACTCAGAGCCACTCCTACTTGCATGCACTCAAGAATACATTGTTCATTATTTGGCTAATAATAACCTCGGGTGACACATCCTTCACTCAGACCGTGTTTAATTCTCCATGCATGCAGCATGTTTGTTAAGAAGTACTATCATTACAGTCAAAAATATTTTATACCTAAAACCATGATTTTGCACTTTGCTAGTCCCAACCTGTCTCAGTGAACTTGTTGGCATACTAAATACGTTGACAATGAGGCTGCACTTAGTAGACCAAGTCAAAATTGAAGTTCACATATACTGCATCTTCCCCAAGAAAGACTGATTCCTCAAAGTCCAAATATACAAGTCAGAAGACAGCTGAAGAAATGCTTCAGTAGTAGGTCAAAGCCTACAATTCTAATTTCAGGGAAGTAAAATAGTTCACTCAGTTGAACAGTTGAATACATCTATCTTGCTTGGTGCTAATGCGACTTTCATATTGAGACTTTGTCATCACAAATATCAGCAAGGGTTTGTATTAAAATAACTAAATTGTAGGGTACAGCTGGAAATATAATCATAAGGGGATATAAAAAGATCTGAAAGAGATTGTGGCAGAGAATTTGGAAAGACCAGCTGAAGTAAAGCTGGACCTCATAGAGATGGGGGATATCAGGTAACAATCTGGAGGCATAGTGAAGATAAGTGTTGGCTGAGGTGTTCAGACTCGTTCGACATGGAGATTTCCCCGTTATCTCCGGGGATGAGAGGAGAGCCAATCCTCAACCTTTAGCCTCCCGTAGAGAGCTCTTGGTTTAATTAGGCCCAGCCAAGCCACGACTGGGATAAATTACATTACATAAATGATGTGCTTACCCCCGTGCCCTTGTCTGAGGTGACTTCTCATTTTACACAGCAGCCGCTTAAAAGTAGACTGTGGTTTACAGACAGTGGCTTGAAGGTCAAACCTTTGAGTCAGTGAATCAAACATCCAAACGGGTACCTGATGAGTCACATCAAAGGCATTCCCTTAGTAAAGAATATCATACGACTTAAAACAGATTCCACATATTATGAACATGCTGTAGGAAGGTCCTGTAGGGTTAATAGCGTAGTAATCACAGAGGGCATGTAAAATGTTTATAAAAAGAGGCCACATTCATAATATTATATATAAAAAAATATATGTATATGTGGCCTCTTTTTATAAACATTTTACATGCCCATATGACCATAATCTTGTTTTTTAACAAAGAGCTTTTAGACCAGTACTCTATGGAAATAACATGTTTAACATGTTTACTATTAGCTCCTTAATAAAAAGGTGCATTTTTGAACAAGCACTTTGAAATACTTTTGATTATAGTTAACATTTCAGTCTTTTTCAGGTCTGGTGGAGATGGAATAAAAATAAAACTCGTTAAAATCTAGTAAAATAGATTCCTTTAATTACATATCGTCACCTTCTTATACTAATGGTCTAAGTCATGTTTTGAGGAAAATGTTTTTCTTGCCTAAATCATCTCTTCATGATGCTGGCCACCTCTGGTAAAATTGCCTACATCCTTATTGAAAAGATCATGCTGTTCCGACCCTGTTAGTATAATGGCATATGTCAAGAGTGTGACTTAGGCAATACACAAAAAAATATATGGCTTCAGTCACATTGTCTTGTGACTTAGGCAATTTTACAAGATGGCAAAATAAGTGCACTGTTTTGCCTAAGTCACTTACTCCAGAATTAATTAGGCTTAAGTCAGGTTTAAAATTGCCTATGTCACAACGGCATGTTCGTAAATTGGCCGAAGTAATTATTATTATTTTACATAATTGACAGACAGTGTAATTTGTATGTCAATAGTCATATATTGTCATAACCTTTTGTGTGAAATGATTAATAAATAGCATATATTCTATATTTGGTTCAATTTTTTCTGTTTTTCTAAAAACTTTAAAATATGGCTTAGGCCATTAGTTTAAAAAGGTGACATTATGTTATGTAAAGTGCTGTAACCCTAAGTGTCTTTCTTTTCTCTTTCTTATGGTTAAGCACAAACATTTTTAATCCAACCCATTTTCTTATGTAGATCTGCCAACAAAATCAATAAAAAGCAATTCAGTAAAATGTATTTCTGCTTCGATGACGAAGAGGCAAAAACAAGTCTAAGATTAATAACTTCCTTAACTGATCGCTGTCTTAATCGTTGTAATCTACAATGTTCTCCCAATAACCTTGAGCTCTCAAAGGTATTTTTTTTATTATTTTATTGTGACTTTATTTCTTTATTATTTTCCTCCTCCCCTTGGTGTGCTCAACCCTCTGACAAAATTCAAAAGTTAAAACTCACTCATACTGAGTGTGAGACCCAAACTGACAGCTCATTAAGACTTTCAAAATTGAGTTCAACTTGCTGTGATCTATTAATCTATTCCGTGCCTATGCCTCTTCACTGTCATCTTTCTTTTCATTTGGCAGAACAATAGCTAACGCCGCGGAATTAATTACAGACAATCAAACGGAGGTCCTGCAGGCCCATTTAATTCCATTATTAACGTTATCATTATTACTAATACAGTTAAAACAGAAGGTTCCCGTGAAGGTGTGCGCCTCCAAAGAATATTGAACTATTAATTCTGCCTTTTGACAGTTCATTTTTTGTATCACAGTGGGCAGATACAGGGCTATCACCAAGCTCCAGTTGAATCAAAAGTTTGGATGGTGTAGACGTGAAATAGTTTCATTCCCAAGACGTGTTTAATGTATCATGAGTTGGGTGCATCAAAGTGTCCTCGGGAGCTCACCAAGTGCTCCCCGTTAGGCTCAATTGATTCACTTGTTCAGTTTTGGTTACTGATTTCACCTGTTTGTTTGCAGTTAAGCTCTGTATTTGCCTTTGCCCGCTGTTGATTCGTTGTGTCATGTCACTGTTGGGTGAGTGTTCTTGTTGTTTGTTTTGAGTGCTATGGGATATTAAAAACATGGAAGCCTCTCTGTGCTTGTGTTTTTTCTCTGTCCTCCCCGGCATCTCAGTAGTCAGTTGAACAGAAAGTCGTGTAAACACAAACACAAGCCTGATACTGTTGATCAGATACATTGTGTGCTCTTAGCTACCTCCGTGAGCCAGTCATGTGGACACACTCAGTCATATTCAGTGCCATGAATCAGCCTATTGTATAAACAAGTGAGTCATTCTGTGTCAAGGCAGATGGACGAAACGAGAGATGAGAACCGACAGATCATTAAAGCCCTAGATGGATGGATGGGAGATTGGCGGCTGATATGGACAAGATAAAAAAAAAAATAAACCTCCCTTTTACCTCAGACCGACATTTCCCTCTCTGCCTCACTGTCCTACTTCAGCAACGTGGAAATGCTTCTGTCAAGCCCAAATCAACGTTTTCTACTTTGCTTCTCTCCAGGGCAAAAGGGTCATAATTGTTCACTGAAGCAACTGACATGATTTACTAATAACTTCTCCTAGCCCATAAAGTAGGGAGCCTAAAACTAGCCTGTCAGGGTTGACCAGCTTTTGAACTTGGGTGGGGGCTATACCATTCATGCATGTTTGTTTCTGGACCAGAGGCTCAGACTAACACCCTAAGCACGGCTCTGCTCAACTTTCAGCTCTGTGCCTCTATTTTCTACCCACTGGCTTGATCATTCCTGCCTTTAGGGCAAGTGTGTGTGTGTGTGTGTGCGTGCTTGCATGCGTGCGTGCGTGCGCGCATGCGCGCGCGCAAGTGAATGAGTGCAAGTGGATGTGTGTCTGTTCAGCAGAATAGTCATCTAAACTTTTATAAGAAGTCAGTGTCAAACATATGTTGAAACATACAGTGAAATGTCAGCATCCTCAACATTTCATAGAGCAACAGAGTTGGCCGTATGTCATATGATATGAGGAAAACATATGAGCATATATATCTTTTATAAGCTTTGTAGGAGCCAACCCACTCCTTAAAAGTGTTTCTTATATGATGCTTCTAGATCGGGACTGTCAGGTCTCCTGTCAGTTGTGTCTCTTAATAGCTCGGAGGAGAGCGAGAGACATTGCCCACTGGTGTAATGAGAGGTGAGATGGCTGGAGGGCCTGGGGCACAGTGACTGTGATTGTTAGGCCACAGCTGACTGTCATTCACCCCCCCCCCCTCTCTCTTTTAATATCACTCTTTCTATCGTTCCCTTAATATTTCTATAATATATGTCTTTTTCGTGCCTTAACCAATTCCCTTATCTCACTTTACTTCTCCCCCCCATTTTCGATAGTCTATTCCCATTATTACCTGACTTTATCTCGCTCTCCTTTGCTCTCTCTCTCCGTCTCCCTCATTTTTAGCACTCATTTATTTCTTTCCGTTCTGTTCTCAGTCCCTATAATAATGAGTTCTGGTACATACTAATGATGCTACCCTTGGTAACCAAGACAACGCCCCCCAGACGCCCAGTGTGAGTGCACTAGCCAGCTTGAGGACAGCCAGGGCTTGTCATTGAGCTATGTTAAAAACGTTGTGTCAATACCCACCTGTGCCATACAAGCTGCATCAGTCCTCTCATAATGTCAACCCACAATGCAGAATGTGTAGAAGAAATAAATGACACAAACAAACAGTTTTTTTTTTCTGGATGTTCCCAAGTGGCGCTGCCGGTAGAGCATATAACTTGTGGCCAGGGTCGTGACATTAAATCAAGCAGGTAGGGGGTAGCATATTTTTAAACTTCGATAACGATTCAATATACTTTTGTGTGATGTTTTTCTGTTCTGTATGGGCAATCTCCAATGGTCTAATTCTGCTCTTGCCATGTGAGTTTGATACCAAAATAACATTTTGAAAACTAGAAATGGTTGTTTTACAGCTGGGTTGTTGTTTTGCACTTTGTCACATCCAAGTGCATTTCTTTAGGTGTATTACAATTGTGTAGAGATGCTACTAGTATTTTACATCTTCAGAGGATGTTGTATAATGGCGACGATAACTAAATACTACTACCCCAACAGCTACAGTACACAACCAGAAATTCAAGTGAAAAACAGTCTGAATGGAAGTCAATGGCAAGAAGACTAGCCTCATTCCACCGGAACACTAATTGAAACAATGAATTCATCCCGGAGTGGTATAACTCCATTTCATATCCATTAACAGAGTGTTCCCTTAGCCAGGGACTCCATATCAATTCATTGGATTGTTTAATGTAATCATGCATAATGCAAAGGGATTAATTGAAAATGGCCGTACCAAGAAGGGCCAATGCATTAAGGAGCTACTTAGAATCAGAAGAGGATTTGCTAAATGGTCCTTCAGGCTTGAGATACTAGCAAATTAATTCAATGGTAGACGAGAGATGCTTTTTTGGAGCATGCATTACCTTATTAGAAGGTGAAGAACTCGAGTCGCTTTGTTCTTCCGTCTTCCAAGATGTATACGAACAAAAGCTAGGGACTCAATAATAACTTTGCAATATCACATGATGAAACACTCCGGTCTGTTTGCATACATCTTCTTCACATGCATACATGTGCCAATGTTCAACAAGGAAAAACCTTAGTTGTCATACATTTGAGCTACTTTGTGAAGAATACTACAGTGCTCACTGAATGTAAACAAAAATGCTACATGCTGCCACAAAATACTAAGACTGCATTGATGTTCATTGTTTCTTATAAAGATATAATTATTAGAAGTAGGCCTAATGCTTGATAGCCTATGCCGGTGACAGTTTGGAAAAGATTATCATTGCCCCTGAAAAAAATAAAACCAATCTAATGTTGACATTCATTATTTAGTAACAAATGTATTGCATGAAGATCTTTTAAATGTATTGCATGTGGCTACATGTCATCTACATTAGCATTTTTCATTTATATGATGGTGGTTACATATGCCCTTTTTGCAAGAACATTAGCTAAGCATCCGTCGTTTAAAAGACATTTTGTTTTTGACACTGCGTTAGCTCCCTCTGTTCCATTTCTCTCTCTCTTCAGCCTGAGCTCCATTATCATGAGACATCCAACACACAGGGCTCGTCCTGCCCGGAGGTGGCACACCACCATCAGAATAACAAAACCTTCCAGGGGACGTCAAATGACATTTTTGCAGGCAATTCAAATTCAGCTATGTGACATTTTTCGGTAACGGGCCCTCTCTTTCTCCCACTTACTTATTTCTCTCAAATTTTCCTTTCTTTTCAACATCCAGAGTTAACATCCAACCTACAATGACGGGGTACTCACTGTCCGCTTATTAAAATAGTTCTGGGAGCAACAAGCGTAATGACTTTGTATCTCATTAATCCAAAGACCCTTTGTTGGGCTGAAAAATAACATATGGGCCAACCAATTCAGAGAGGATCCTTTTTTGTTTGTGCTCATCTTTACCTGACTCACATTAACCCTCATCACTTGCAATGATTTCCCCAAACTTCAAGTGATTGAAGCTCATAATTATATGCATATCAAGAGAAGGGTTTTGGAGGGAAGGACAAAGACAGCCACGAATGACTGTTTCCTCTGATGAAAAGCTGTCGTGCAGCCCGACGCCCAGACAATTATTTGCAAGTGAAATAGGGCATGTCGAGAGGAATTTTACAATGAGAATTTCATGCAAAAATTAATTACAGAGGTTAAAGGCACAGTAAATAAAACAAAAGCCTGCATTCACAGGAAATAGAATCTGATTACTATGATTAATATGGTAGATTTGGGACCGCTTATGCATGGTAAGTCGGGGTTAATTACTTTTCTGTGATAAATCTTACCCTCTTGCAACGACGTCGGCGGCCATAGTTATGGACCATAGGCTCCAGCTGAGCCTTCAGCCACATCTGAAGTTGCAGCAGTGAACACGCTGGAAATAACATCTTATTTTGGAAGGAATGCATGACCAATGAGAAGCATGAATGGGGTGTACATTTATTGATGTCCCTGTGATGTTGTTTTTGAACATATCTCTGGGGCTGAGGGAACTTACTATAAACACACCATTTTGGTCTATGTTTCGCAAAACTAGTGAGCAGATTTCTAAGGCTTTTGTCCAATATCATTGTCATGGTGTGTAGCAACAGAAATGTAAACTTTAAGGAAAGAAGTTTGCTGCCGATTTCCTTGCTACCCAGATTATTTTCCGACCAACAAATTCGCCGATGAACACCTCCTGAGTCAGTTATATGAAGTCACGACACTCCTGTTTCCTATCAACACATTAGTCTCTAGCTGTGGTGACCACCGCCACAGCATTGCTCCTTGTGCTATGGGTTTGTCTGACCGCCACAGCTATTTTCCTACTGCCGTCATCCCTAAAGCTGATTAGACCAGGGTTTGAATAAGATTACAAACAAGATGTCATTTGGACAGCGAAACAGTTTCTTCACTGTTTCCACATAATTGATTTTTGATGCTGTTTGCCACTGAGCTTAGAGAAACCACTTTTATTTTGCATTTCTGAAAAGATGACTGTTTGATATTAAAAAAAGCTAAATGTATCTAAAGTTACAACAGATCAACTGTTTTGTAGTTAATGCAGTATGCAGCCCTCACATAATGAAAGGCTTGCTGGAGTTTTGGAAAACATGATTTCCCTGGTAGTCAAATGTATTGTCATGGCTGTTATTATTATTCTATGAATCAGCTGCTTAATGTCCTTCAGATGGCATCCAGCAAAGCTGAAGATGGGCCCCGAGGTTGACTAGCTATCTCACTGAAGAAATTGTTTACTTGTGGCTTAGTTATGTTTTTACAAAATAAGCCCAAACACTTGAAAAAAAATGTGCGCCTTTAAAATAACAAAATTACATAATTTTTAACTTTGCAATCCACCTCCCAACTGACGAGCCATGTTGTCAAACATATTTATTTCTTACAGTCCATTCCCTTGTAGCTCCACAATGTACTTAATTGTTTACCACAGTTTGTGCTAGGCTGTCAGGGGACATAGGAGAAGAAAGGGGTTCAGAATTCTACAAAGAAAAGGTGCTCAGCAATCCTTGTCTTCTGTAAATGGCTCCAGTAGGAGTATGCTGTGTAGTTCTGATGGCAGGGTTGAGTGTTCTCATCCCATCTGGTTCACTTATGCTAGACCTGTGTGCACATGTGACACCGCTCACACATGATAAGGCTCGTGGATAAAAGACGAAATCAAATGCATATGTTCTATAAGTGTACTTGATTCTGGCCTGTTATCAATCATGGTGGGGCCTTGGAGGTTTTCTACGTTGTTAGATCTTATAACACATGGGTAAAGTACACCTAAGTGTAAAGGCCCACGGTATCAAACAAAAAAACAATACGATCTTTGGCTGACAGAATTTCCAAGTTGCTGTGATATGATTGACTACAAAGGAAATTACTTTGAATCACTGGCCTTATAGGTACACAGCCAAAGTGTGTCTTTTGGACTCTCACGCTTAATGACATTATTGTATCAATTAAATTGTCACAAGATTGCAGCCAATTCAATTAAATCAAATAGTTTCTGATAGATGGCTGTAGAATTTGTATAAAATAAAAATAAAAAGAAGCATTTCTCATAGCCTAAACTTAGTAGTTTTAATTTTCAATGCTGATATATATATATATATATATATAGATATATATATATCTATATCTATATATATATATATATATATATATATATATATATATATATATATATATATATATATATACACATGTGATAGTATATAAAACCAGAAGCTAATGCCGCTTCAATTACTTCTAAATTGTAACAATATGGGCTGTTGCCCCATTTGCCTTCAACAATGCCCATCGATGATGATAAATCATTAGAAATATAACATGCATCATAACAAACATGTTAATGGCTACTTATGGCATTTTAAATTACACAGTACTATAATTATTTCTGCAGTATGACTGGACCCGAACTGATTAAATCTATTCAAATCATGGTTAGTTCATGGTTAACAATCCTATTAGAACCATGTTAAGTGTTGAATAAATTAAAATGCCCCAAAAACGTTTTACAGTATTGATTGTGACCAAGATGTTTGCCTGTACATGGTTTCATTGCAGTCACACATATCCTTTTTCCTAACATAACAAGGGCTTGATGAAGAGCTCATCTTTTCTTATGGTAGGTCAGAGGAAGACCGCACGAACCAAAGATGGTGGCATGATTAGGCTGGCAAATGGAGAGCCATAAGCATTTTAATTAGCTTGATAGCTGCTTTCCCACCATCATCTGTTGCCGTGGTACAGTGTTAATTAACCTATTTAAAGTCAGCTGCATGTGTTTATGTCCATAACGAGCCTTTCCTGCGTCAAAGGAAGACAAATCATTGACATAGCCAACTCCCTGTGGGCCCACTTTGATGGGGATTACACAACCCCTGCCGCTGCTCCACAATACATGACAGTTGGTAGGAGCCGTTGTTAGCAGAAGTGGAAACTTTGCCGTGGCTCGGACATTCTCCTTCTTTGGCTTTCAAGACTTGAATGGCGCTATAAATAATTGCCACACTGTTTTGTCAGGCAGTGTCTTAGATCACAGTGGATGGTCACCTTTTTTTAAAAAGTGTTAATGTGTGAGTGGGGCAACATGTTCTGATGCATAAAGGTCTACACTCTCTTTAAAAAGAGAAGTCGCCAATACAGCACTATCATTGTAGTGTCCAGCTACCACAGAGGAAAGGCATCGTGAACGTACCAATACTGTAGCACCTACAGTGTGCAACATTGCTTTCTTCTGAAGTTGAAGCTTTTTGACCCTCCTGAACCTTCCAAAAAGCGTCTGGAAGGCCAGAACCTTATCACTCTGACCTGCCACCTTTCAGCTTCCCTGTCTCAGTCATGTAGCTGAAGCAGAAACAATGATGGAAACAATGTCCAACATCAACACATTAGCACAAATTCAAACAACAACACGTTTATTTTGACATATGAAAAACTATAATTGCAGTACTATATACATCCTTTTAAACACGGTCCTCACTGAGATGTTAATGCTTTTCATGTTAATAAAAGTCGTGTCTGTTATAGATCTATTTTGAAATATTATCTTTCAAAACATCATTATCAAAACATTATATTGTCTGCGTGGAACCACAATTACAAACATGACATCATTCAATGTAGTCACAAAGTTATTTAATTAGCAATAACTAACTCATAGGATGAAACAAGTTGTTGTGTCTTTGACTTTGCACTAATTGTTTGCTTTTTGTACGGCGATGACAATATGTACTTTTAATTGTATGGTGATTAATCATTCCAAAATAATAAAAGGGATAAAAAAAATCCTTCTGTCTACAATATCTTTAATTATATACAGAAAAGTAAATCTTACTTTTGTTGTAGCTTCACATTTATTAAAGTTCAAATAACAATTGTCAACGGTTAGTGCAAAGATCCTCAGAGGAACACACCATGGTTTTTTGGGAGGTATTTCACCTATTTCAAGGAGTCCCAGCCAGGGCTGCCATATTACGTAGATTGTGTCCTCCTGGAATAAGAGGGACTGGGCTGTGAAGCCTTTGCGGGGGGTAGGGACGTGCACAGAGTTGGGCTAAAGTTGACCGAGCAACAGCCCATTTGCCTTCTTTGGCTGAGCTGCCCCTGTGGAAGAGTAAAAAAAAAAAAAGTCTGACATTTGAAGTTGTGGAAATAGATAATTTCCGGCGAATGGTATAATACATGGGATTCCGTGTCAAAACAAATATCCACACATGCTTTAGTTCCGAATAATGTGAATATGCTAATGTGCAGTTTTTTTTATTTAATTCATCTTTAAATTTTAAAGTGTGTGGGGGGGGGGGGGGGGGGGTTCCCTTTTTTCAGCAATGGCCCCTCAAATTGTCTGTGCACGTCCCTGGTGGGGGGGACACTTTACCATCCACGTGGGACTCTCTCCCTTCTCATATTTTACCTTTTTTCCTATTGGTTCCTCCGTCCTTCCTGGGACGGTTTCTGACACAAGCACAGTTTCTGTATATTTGCTGTGACCCCGGTGTCTGGAGGCTTGAGATGCTTATCTGGGCGGACAATCAGCTGGTAATCTAACTTACACATTGTACTGATTTCTCTAGTACAAATACACACCCAAACATGTCTAAAACTGTGACATTCGGATTTTAAAACTTACCAATAAAAACATACCACTTAGCTGCGGTTCATTTTCAAACCTCTATAAATGGATTTATAACTCACATTTGATATATATGTAACCCTTAGAAGTTTAAACAACATATAGCATTTCTATTGATGAATCTAGACTCACAATGATACAAATTTTTGGTGTCCTTTAACAATCAAATGTGGCTGTTAAACTTTAAAAAAGAAAGGAATAGGGATGTCCTGGAGTTGAGTAGTTAGATTTTGTTAATCAAACAATTCAGGGACCCAGGGATTGTGCATGATATTATTGTAATAGTATTGGTGCATGATGAAAAAAAAACCTGTATGCACACAAAGCATCCGCAATCTAGAGGGCCTGTTTCTCTCGGCAGAGCAGGTGTTGGGAGAGTTCTCTCAAACAAGCCAATCTTCCAGAGTGCATAGTTGTATGAGACTCGATTACTTTATTATGATGTACAATTTTAACAATTAGATCTCATCATTTCTCTTTTGCATAAAATATGCTGCATGTAATGCAAACGATTGCAAAGTTAGCGTCCTAGAAGACAACATTTTAAGATGTATGGAAAAGCAGATACAGCTGTCCTGCCAAGACAGGGAATATAACGGTATGAGGAGAAAAGTTGAGAGCATTCAGTAGTAGCTTGCTCTGCACTTCAAAGAGCAGGGGAAGCTGCTACCCATTCCTTTAGCTCTGACCTCAGAGTGTTGTTTTTACAATAGCAGAAGACACATTGCTGATACAGTTGCCATTGAGAATGAACTTGCATAATATGGAGTGCAGCGATTGCGATCTCTTTTGGGGGTTAACCTGAATAAATCTTTCACATGAGCCATGAGGAGACTACTGGCTTTATGAGACCAGGAAACAGCCACATCTCCTTCAGTCCAACTTCAAGTCTTCGAATACTTTTTTAATCCTCCTTTTCACCCTTTCTCCCGTTCTCATTTCTTCAGCAGTCCTTCTCACCCACTCACTCGCTCCTCTTATTTTTCTCTTATTGTTTTGCTGATTACTTGAGATGCTGTTCAGGGGGTTTTAATGATCTAAATAAGGCCTCTTGTGTCTTGCACCCTTCTCAATGACGCCGTCTCCCTTAGACTTTCTTCTCAAGACGACTATTACCCCATTTCACTTACTCCTGGCTCAAGTCCTTTTTCCACCCATCCAAAAAGCCTCCACATCTGTCCTTTCTGTCCAGGAAGACATGAGACATGTGATTTAGACGTGTGGGGATGTGAGAATAACATGCCTAGTTTCATATTTCAGGAGGGGAGCCCAACACACCGGGGCGGACTTTTCCCAGTCCCCGGGAGAAAATGTCTGAAGGGGATTGCGTGGCTGCCTATGTGCGTGTATTTGGGACATTTATTGAGTGTTCCGAGAAGAAGGAATTCAAGTGTGCGCTCTTTTAAGTGCTTGTGCTGTTTGGCTGCTTAGCCCATATGGTTACCGTTAACTCTACCCACATCTGCGCCGATAACGAGACTGTACCGGCCTGTCGGAGCTCATCAGTCATGTCGACAACATAAATGATGTGGTCACCTCAGACCCCAATCCTCATCCCCAACCGCTTGGCTGTGCAACCCGCAAACTTTGGCCTCTGTAATCAAGTCGCCCTGTTGCTTCACCACGGAACACGTCAGACTTGCAACCATATCGCCAGGGGTTAATCAAACTGTTGCTTTCAACTATGTGCCCCGGCGGGAGAACCACAACTCACCATCGCTCTTCGGTTGCCTTGTTATGAACCACAACATTGTTATCATAAATCGTGAGTCTCTGTTTTCCTTGTCCACTATAGAGGACAGGCTAATTCAAAACAGCCATCGGAGAAAGAAGGAGTTGAGAAAGAGAAGGCCTTTTTGACTTTAACATTTTGGCGGGTGTTTTAGTGCATGCTTTCTATCCATCAATAGCCACTTAAACAAGCCCAATCAAGTTTATTTATTATGTCTGCCTCGCTTCAAATCTAGAAACTTGAAGCTATGCTTTTTCCAGAATGAATCATTGGCTGAGGTAGCAACAATTCATCCTGCTATTGCTCTGAATGTGCCAAGGACAAAGAGTAAAACATTATGTAATAATATTGTATTTTCATTATATAACATTAGAATTGTAATATATTACTAGATTATTTCATTATACAAAGTCTTACTGTTTGTCGCCATCGTATATGTAATGTCTGTGAAAGTTAAGTTGTTGAAATACTGTCTAAAAAACATATTTTCTTATCTGAGACACAGAATTATCTGAACTATTCATCCAGCTGAATTCACATTACATGGTGACTGAAACACTTGTTTAACGAGCCTTGGGGTGAAAGTGCGACCAAACCCTGTAAATCCATTGGAACTTACGGATAGATTACTTAGAGAAAGCATTCGCCCCAGGTAACCAGAAAGTGGCTCAACATCAGTCAGTAAATCATCTAGAGGGCCTCTTGAAGTTCACTGACTGCCTGAGGAGTCTTTTATGAGAGGGCGGATGGAGGGAGGTAGTAGAGATATGCAGGACCCACGAGGTTAATGTGGTTTGATTAGTGGCCCCTGTGGAGTCCCCTGGTGAGGCCTCCCGGATCGCTGAGCCTTCTGGCCCCTGACTGACTGGCCCGCAGAGAAGTGGGGCTGGGAAGGAAAATAAAAAGCTTTCTCATTCTGTCAGAAGAAATGGCCACACTGACACACACACGCACACACACTGACACACACACACTTGTTGTAATTTATACACGTGTAGTAGTAGTCAGCTTCCTGCGTTGTGCTGAGAAATGACTGGTGCGACCTCTCAGTAACGAGTACACGATTTGTCAGTAGTTTAAAACCACACTTCAACACTTTCTAACCAGTACCAATTAATCACACTACTCAACCACAAGCTATTGAGTAGTATAAATAATGTGTACTTGACTGGTACACTTTGCGCTTAACCACACCTCCAAAAACAACCACTCAAAAGGAAAATTATCTTTTTCAGATCCAGAATCCAAACACACTGCATATAAAGGAAGTATTCAAAGTTATATGTGTGTCTGCTTCTTTATTCAAGGTGATGACTTGATAAGAGAAAAATAAACTTCACTCTTCTATGATCATTACAGAATAATGGGCCATTGAATGGCATACATTTATGGCTGGGCTTTTTCAGATTGTAAAGAATGGTGTGTAATGTAGGACACTTTGAAAGATGAAGGCAAGATCTTTCTTTGAGCATTGTTAAATTTCTTTCTGGGCCTGCTGAGAAAGCCTTAATTCGGGAACAGGTTACAGTATAATATGACAAATAAGTACTAAAAAGGCAGAGTGAATCTAAGAAACAAAATAGTGTTTAATTGTCCAATCTTGGTAGCATAAATTATATTTGGTGGGATCTGAAACTACTGTAAGGACAGAGAAGAGCAACACACCGGGGCGCATCTACCAGGGTGTCATAAGGTGTGCCAGCCTAACAAATGCCATGTTAGCAAATGCCACCACAAAGTGCCTTGCCACCCCAATTATGAATTGTGATAAAAAAAAATATGAAAACTAATGTATTATATTCTAGATACTGAAAATGAAATCTCAAATTTAAACTTTGGAATTGAAGGTACCGCGTCGGTTACCGCTCCACTGAAATATGGTTCGGCCACCCGTAGCCTCTCTCGCCTTCTACAATCAGTCACCACAGAGAGTTGACTCGTTTTGTCAGCATAATTTACTGGGCCAAGGCCAAAAGCACAAGATAACTAATATTACACTTTCCAATTATGTAAATGTAATAGGCATACTTATCACATGAAATCAACTCTTATTGTGTTTTTTCTGTTGCCGTTTTTGGGTGTTTCTTAAATGTTAACCAAAACTCTAGCTTAGCTAGAGCTAGCCTAAATCCATGCATTTTTTTCCTACATGTTAGTTAAGGAAACATTTGCTAGAACTTGGATTTTATTCTAAAACACTTGAAAGGTAAATGAAAAATACTTGAAAATACTGCTTGTCGTTTACTGTACCTGTCACCACATATGTTTACTTTAATTTATTGATCAAATAAACTAATGATTGTATGTAGTGTACCTTAAAGCACTCACTATAAGATGACTGCCCAGACAAAGTTCGACTCCTCCAGAACCGTCTCTATGTATAGTGTAGGGCTATTTCCCTCCCTCCACCATGGCCTTCTTTGGGCACATCATCTCAGTTGGAGTTCTAGGGATGGACCCGGCTCAGGTCCAGACAGTAAAGGAGTGACCCACTCTCCGGTCTGTGAAGGAGATCCAATGTCTCCTGGGGTTCGTCAATTTCTATCGGCGCTTCATCCAGGGATTCGGGTCCCTGGACAGACCACTGGAACCTGGAGTACATCAGGGAGGCTAAGAGGCTCAACCCAAGACAAGCCCGGTGGGCCTTTTTTTCCAGTCAGTTTAATTACACCATTACCTAGCAGCCTGGCTTGAAGAATACCCGGCAATTTGAGCCTCCTCACTTCCATACCATCACCGCGCCCACCGCGTCCAGTGTCATTGCGCCTGTCCAGTTGTCCAGTGGGGGACCTGTCAGGAGGGCCCTGCAGTCCACCGTACCCCCACCAGAGAAGGAGGTGGGTCCCGTCCCACCATGTCCTGGACCGGCCTCTCATCAAGTCTTTCCATTGTAACCATCCCGAACGGCCTGGACTGCGCATTGAGAGACGCGTCTTAGGGGGGTCAAGTCAGGGGCTGGATGCTAGAGAGGAAACTCCTACTACCAGCAGAGGGCTGCAGCGTGTCCAACAGACACTTTCTTAATTAATCACCTGCACCAAGCATCGTTAGCTTTATAATTTACACCTGTTTCTGTTGGTATGTATTCTCTGTGTTTTTTTGTTGTACCCCGTTCAGTCTTTGAATCTACCTTGTGAAGTAAAGATATGCGTTTTGCTTTCAAGAAAACTTTCTTCCGAGTACCTTTGTGATTTTATGGATACCTCCAGTTGTTCTCTAGTCTTTAGTTATTCTGCATTTAAGTCTTTGAGTTTTCTTTTCAGACATCTGTGTTTCATGAGACAAACAATTCTTTCTATTCTTGACTCAATCCCATCTGTGTAAATTCCCCCCTGAGGGGGTGATGTACAAACGTTAACGGAGCGCAAACAGCAACTTTGCAAGGCCGAAGAAAGTGCCTTTAAGAGCAAATTAAAAGTAGAGGGGGAAGGGTCATGCGACATGCATAATTGATAAGCAAGGTGCTTGACATCTCATTGAGAGAGAGAGGGTTAGCTTTTAATATAGTATACGTTGGGGGGTTACAGGTGACATGGTGTTTTACCATTTGTTGTAAAAACATGTAGTTGATCATGAATATGATTAGTAAATGCCTAAAGCTGCAAATGGTAAATCACCTGTAACATCCCACCCCTTCTTCCGTCCTCGCCATTTTTTTTAACTCACCAGCCACCACTGGTAACCAGTGACACAATAGTTATTATTGGTGCTATTCCATTCTGCCTGTTGGCGTTTAATTTTTATATATTGCTTGCTGTAAAGACTTCTTTTTTTTACGAACAATATTCAAGACGTTCCAGATAGAACAAGATAGTTTCAATACAATAATTTATTTATTGTTATTTAATATTTTTTTATTTCAAATGAATTGGACGGCTGCTATAATATGATGTCGGTAGCCAGCACACAAGCTACTGTGGGGCTCCTCGTGGGGCATAGTGCGGCCTTCAGCAAACCCACAGAAACTACCTCGACAGCCCCAAGCTACACACATACAGCTCACTAGACAGAAACACAGACTTGCTGTAAGATATCAGTTGTCTTCCACAATGGCCAGGAGTCTAGGTAATAAGACTTTCAGTATAGTCCTGTGTTTTTCAACATTTATGTTTAGTATGGTGGTTTACTTGAGCCTTGACTGGATCCCTGGGCCTTTCAAACAAGCTGCTAAATGAGATGTAAGGAGTGGCGAAGGGCAGAACTTGGCTGTCTGCCAGGACAGAATTAAAATGTCAGACAGTGCCGCTGTGTTTTTGACCTCCTGACCTTTTATGCAAATCAGTTGAGACCTGACGCGGGGATAGGAAGTGGGGTTCCTTAGAGTGAACAAAGCTCTTATCTCCCTCAGGTGGAGAAATGCAGGATTAGTTTGGCAGGGGCTTTGACACGATAAGCATTTTTGCATAACCATATAAGCTTGCAGCGTACATTGTACTTTTCTCTAGTCCCCGTGAATCACTTCCAGTCCACTAGAAATATTTGAAATATTAAAGATTAACATTATTAAAACCATCTTATATGAAATACCACATAAAATATTGCCACTGTACCCTTCAGATAATAAAAAGACTTTTCTGAAATCTGTTCAACAATTTATGAATATTTTTGAACTTTGAAATGTAAAAGAAATCACCTTAGACCTAATATTTGGTATTACATCCTTTGGTCAAAGAAACTCCAAAAGAGCCTCTTTCTGTGTAGAATGCTCCAGCTCTCTCGGGTATTTGGTGCCTTGTCCCAACTGCTGTTTTCAGATTGCATTACACACTTTCATGCTGGCCACTCTTTTTGTCAGCCCAGCCCTGTCCTGAACCCTTCCTCCTGGGTGCCTTTAGAAGTGTGATCGGGATCACTGTCCCATTGAAAGACCCGTGACCTTCGACCAGAACCCAGCCTTTTGACACTAAATTCAACATTGTGCCCCCAAAATGGCCCAGTAATCTCCAGATTTCATGCTGCCATGCACACCTTCAAGGCATCTGGTTCCAGAAGCCACACAGCAAGCCCAAAACATGATTACACTTTGGCTGGAAACATAGAGATGATGTGCTTTACCAATAGAAAACTCAAATTTCTTCACCCATGGAAACAGGAAAATCTACAATCTTGCCTTTGATTTTAAGATTATTATCCGGCTTTTTCTCTTTTTTTTCTCTTTGCTCATTGCAGTTCAGAAAGTAAGACTACATTGCATACTATTTCTAAAAGGTAGGCTACCAAATATGTTGTCCAGAATGTTTAAATATTTCTGTGTGAAATATGGTTCCTATGTTTTTTACTACTGCCAACCTATTATGTGTCTACTCAACTCAATCTTACTACAAATTGCAACAACAAAAATGTATTAGAGGCCCTATTATGCTTTTTGGGTTTTTCCCTTTCCTTTGTAACTTTTCAGAGAAAACGCTGTTTTTGTCAGTGCGAAGGCAAATTCCCTTTGTTTGGGCAGCTGACGGGTGGCAGAGTGGTGCAGTGGTTTGCACTGTCCTCTCACAGCAAGAAGGTTCTGGGTTCGGTTCTGCCCGCCGGCTGGGGTCTTTCTGTGTGGAGTCTGCATGTTCTCCCCGTGTCTGCGTGGGTTCTCTCCGGGTGCTCCGGCTTCCTCCCACAGTCCAAACACATGCAGGTTGATTGGTGGCTCTAAATTGCCTGTAGGTGTGGATGTGAGTGTGAGTGGTTGTCTGTCCCTGTGTGTCAGCCCTGTGATAGACTGGCGACCTGTCCAGGGTGTATCCCGCCTCTCGCTGTTTCAGCGGGGATTGGCTCCAGCCCCTCCGCAACCCTGCAAAGGACAAACGGGATAGCTATTCGGGATGGATGGCCAGCTGACCAATCAGAGCAGACTGGGCTCGTTGGGAGGGAGGCCTTAAAGAGACAGGAGCTAAAATGGAGAGTTTCTGACAGAGGGTTAATAGAGGTAGTGCAGACCCAGGCAGTTTGGGGAAAAAAATGTTTATTGAACATTAAAATGCGTAAACCTATTCTAGTAGAACTCATAAATAAAGATATGTACCTGAACATGAGCATAATAGGGCCACAACAGGTATTAGGCCTAGATGTCAAGATGGAATAATGCTCTGATCTCAAACTTGCATCAGATCACGCTTTATAGAGTAATACAAGTATTTATTTAATTGGATAATCAATGTGGGTTGCAGCACGTATATCAAACCATCTCAATGTCAATGAACAAATCCACTAATCGGAGTCTCTTGGCTAAACTGACGCACTGATGTCAAAATGAGGGTAGTCAATATCCCTTTTGATTGACGGAATCTTGGAATTCTAGCTATGCATCGCCCAGCCCCCTCTCCCAGCTTTGTCATTGATCGATGGCATAATGTATGCACCTATTGTCACTTCAAACGACAGACGGCACTCTTCTGTGGCCGCTTGTTTGCATCAAGGCGAAGAAAAATAGGAACCTAATCGATCGCCGTTAATTATGCGGATGTAACAAGGGATGGCATGCTCTGGCCTGTTTCTCCTCGGGAGGAGTCGATAAAGGTCAGGCAATTAGTTTTTCCTGCTTTTTTCTCTCTCTACGATTCGATAATGGCTCCCTCGAGATGGACACCACCCCCGCTTCGACACTATGGCTGTCCAAAAATCCCAATTACACATTCTTTGTCCAGAAATTTTGACACCCCTACACACGTGGTATGGCAAGATAAATAAATGAATGCAATGGTCAACACGCACAAGCTATGATTAGGTTTAAGTGAGGTTAACTTTCTGTGGAGACTGAGTACATTGACTGATTACGGAGAGAAATAATGAGGATTTTTTCATGTCTTTTCTTTAGAAAATCTTGATTGTAGGCAAAATTGAAAGTAATGTTGACATTCTAAAGCTAGTTGATATGCAGGGTGAGTTTACACATGGCCACACACTCTGATAGTTAACTCTACCCTCCCACAGTCTTGATTAATCTATCAAATCCATTGTTGTTGTGGCTGTCGGTCCCTTGGCAAAAAGTGAGATTGCAGATTAAATTTTTCCCCCCGTAGAATTTAACTAGTGCTGTAATCCTTGTGATATCAGCTGCACTAGAGGCAAAATTACAAAAGCCCTGAGAAGCCAACGCACTGCAACTTAAAGCCACTGTAGGACACTTTTTTTGTATTAAATGTAATGTCAGTACCTTTCTACAATTTGCACATTGTAATGTCTATGGTAGAATGAAAAAGTTGCAGTTCAGAACAGACCTGTTGAAGTTTCAATATAATAACATATTTAAATTTAATATAAAATATTATAATATCAACATAAAAGTTGTCTAGCGCCGGGCATGATCTCTCTAAAAACTGTGACGATTTGCTTTACGGCACAAGGAAGTGCGAAAACTACCTCTAAAAAGGAACTACCTACAGATGCTTTAAGAAAACAAAGCAAATAGACAAACACATGTAAATTAAGAAAACATCTTGACAACACATGTGCAACTCAATTTGACAACACATGCGCAGCATATAGAAAACACGCTGCAAATTCAGACTACACATAACAGAAATGCACTGCAAATACAGACAACAAAACACATTACATAAATGTGCAACAAATACAGAAAACACAACGGAATTGTTTCCTGAGGGCGCCTTAAAGTGATGTGACGTCTGGAGTGTGAACACGCCTGTTGAAATTGGCTATCCGTCAGACAGTGGTTTTGTAAAATGAGCAAAAATCTTCGTGTTTTTGGTTTATTTTAACATTGTGATCTCTTGATTCAGACATTATTGCAGATTTCTGCTGTTAACCAAGTGTTGGCCTTTTGCTTATTATAATCTTGCCAATTCAAATAATTTGACGAAATACACACAATTAATTGTGAAACTTGCCATGTTAGCTGGCTATAGAGAACGTTACTTTCAGTACTGTCACAAATTAACTTTCAAAGTCGAAAATAAAGTGTTTCTGTGATGTGTGGTGTTTTCAGTACTTGCAGCAAGTTTGCGTGATGTTTTGTGTTACTGTGAATGTGTTGTCAAATTGATGTAGGTGTTTTCTTCATTTGCTTCATTTGTGTTTTGTCTATTTGCATGTGTTTTCTTAAAGTTGCCATAGGCAGCATTGTGTAGGGGGTGATTGTGACGACCCCTACCATTTGTTTGGTGTAATTATGTTCCCTAACCATCGCAAAGAAGACGTTCAGGATGGTGTGGTCACTGCATATTGCTAGCACTATCAAGGACTACAATACTCCAAGAATGGGCATCTCTCCCTGATTTAGTGACACACTTACTTGCAATTCTTAACAGTTTCGCGGGAGACCATACCCGGTGGCAAACCTTTTATTAAATATTGAGACTTTAAGAGGACAGATCCGAACCGCAATTTTTTTAATTCTCCTATAGACATTACAATGTGCTGTCAGAAAACAATTTATTAATACAAAAAAGTTGCCTATAGTTGCTTTAAGTTGCAGTGCGTTGGCATCTCAGGGCCTCACATACAAAATACCATACTTAGCAATATGGGGTCAAGAGCCTTCAAATTCCCCTTTAGATTCAGAACTGATAAGGTTGCATGAGAAACTGTAAAATAAAATCATCTAAGAATCTAATAGTCTACAACTATGTAATGTGCACATGGCTTCAATTGAATGAAGCCATTGCTATTTTTGCAATAAAGGCATTTTCCATGTTTTATTATTTACATTTGTCTGACCCTGGCGTCGCTGGTGGGTCCACATTCTCTCTCTCTCTCTCTCTCTCTCTCTCTATGAAGCCATCATAACATTTACATGTACAACGCAACATTTTCTTACATTGTAGTGGATTTGGTGTTAATCAAAATAAACACTTTTCTTGCAAATGTTTATACAATGATTAATTGATGATTATACAATGATTAATCAGAATGACTAATAGCACATTCAGATTTAATTTTGCCTAAATGTTGTTTATGAGCACGTTGACAAAATATTTTTACACTGTAAGTAGACTGAACCACTCATCCCAATGTCCAATCACCTAACTGAAATCATTTGAAGAGAGTAACTTTGTCTGGTAAAACAAAACGTGATGGCGGCACACACCTCAATCACCTAACTGAAATCATTTGAATTAAAGTGAGTAACTATGTCCGGTAAAACAAAACGTTATGGCGGCACACACCTCAATCACCTAACTGAAATCATTTGAATTAAAGTGAGTAACTATGTCCGGTAAAACAAAACGTTATGGCGGCACACACCTCAATCACCTAACTGAAATCATTTGAATTAAAGTGAGTAACTATGTCCGGTAAAACAAAACGTTATGGCGGCACACACCTCAATCACCTAACTGAAATCATTTGAATTAAAGTGAGTAACTATGTCGTAAAACAAAACGTGATGACGGCACACACCTCAATCACCTAACTGAAATCATTTGAATTAAAGTGAGTAACTATGTCCGGTAAAACAAAACGTTATGGCGGCACACACCTCAATGGGGTCTCGGCCCACTGAACAGGATCATGTTGTTTTACTGAGAATTGACTAAATACAAATGCAGGCCAACAGCATAGTCTATACCATCAAGCTTTGATTTCAACATGTTTGCTACAAACAAGGTATGTTTTTCTAAGCATTCAGATGTTCCTAAACACACAACACATAATTCTAAAAGTTAATACCAAAACATGTGGCAAGATCTAATGTATGAAGATCATGACTCTGGCCCTCTACAAAACAAATTGATACCGTTACTATGGCAAGGTGTTTGGTTTCACAGGCTGTGTGGTTTGCTCTGGTCTTGCGAAGCAGAATTGCAAGGTGAAAGGTGATGGTGGAAAAACAAATTTCAATTGGCAGCTACAGCACTAAACAACTTCTGTTCACACTAATTCAGAACTGTTCATTGCCAAATATCCACTAAATTAGGTAAAGAAACGTTTATATATATAAAGCTTAACCTTGCTGTTATGAATTTCTATTTTGTGTTGCATATCTAAAATAGATTATATTCCTTTATTATATCTCATGAATAAAATGTTGTTTAGGGATCTTCCAGAGCAATTTAGGACATATCAGTGAGGCAGTTTGATTTACTAACGTCCTTTATTTTTTATGATATAAATCATTGAAAGGAAATTAAATTACAATGATAGACGTCCCTACACAGCACCACTCTCAGAAATATCTCTGTCTGTTGAGCAAATGCTGCCGACCTAATTCTAAAAATGTTGTTGAAGTCTTGGATAAAGAGGAAGAATAAAAAAGCAGGAAGACCTATTTATTAACTTCCGTGGTGCTTCTTCCCCCAAACTTAACACTACTGGTCTTAATGGGGTTTGCCAGAATTACCTATTAAAACCCTCAATCACCCTCACATTCTAACCTCTCCTGCTCTCTGTTTTCCTCCCTCCTCTTGCCTCATGTGCAAGCAGTAAATATCATCTGTCCTCATGATCAGCACAGAAATTAAATGGGCTTGCCTGACCTCAACTCTTCCTCAACATAAATAACTGTCCATTTTAGCAATGGCTGCAGAGCCATCATTACTACATTATAAGATGCATCATCTCCCAGGTGTCATATCCTCCAGAACGCATTTTTCTCTTGTAAATGATAAACATAGTTTTGTAGATTCTCTAGATTTTTTTTTTTTTGAGGAATAATTACATAAATCCATTGAAGTGAAAGAAAAAAGAGGGAGAATAATCACATTCTTAAAGTTTAAATATGAATTGTGATTCTCCTGAGTATTTAAACAAGCAAAAAAAAAAACAACGGCTTAGCAGCTAGAAAGGCTGTGGTAAAAACAACTTTCAAAGGTACAAAAACTACTAGTGATTTTTCTTCTTACTCCATAAATCATTTACAAATTTGAAATGTTAATTAAAAGTGACAGTCCATAACTAAAGTTCTCCACAAGAACTACAGTATAATAATTGTGCATTTCATGCTGCCCGTTGTTTGAAATAACAGTTTGTAGTTATTTGATATGATTAAGACGAGTAATGGCCCTGTCTTTTATATGTTTCTTCATATAATCTAGTGAGAAGGAAACAAATCCATAGAAGAGCTTTTTTCTACCCAAACTGTCGAAGTGCTTCCCCCATTTGGCTGTGATTCAACCCGGCAGCGAAGGCAAACCTCTTTCCCTCTTTTCACAGAGAGAACGGCTTGCCTCAACACAGACATCTGTGGGTGGTAGTGGTGGTGTCTGTTGCGGGGGGTATGGAAGTGTGCAGCTGGCCAGGACTCTCTCCCTCATCCATGTTTTATTCCTTTTACTAAAGAGAAGTTAGAGGCTGCCTTTACAGAATGGGGGGTTTGGGGTGAGTGGAGTGCACAGCGCCACTGATCTGACAGTATCGGGTCTGCCTACCCAAGCAAAATGCCTCAGTTAAATGAGTGGGGAAACACAGGAGGGAATGAGAAATAGGAACAGAAAAAGAGCTCATTGCCTCTGGGGTTTCCTTACGACGCTCGACTGTCTCGTCAGAGTATGTAGCTTGGTCGTCTTTTTGTTTTTTTCGTTGGTGGGCCACGGTACTCGTGATCCCAGCAGCTGAGAGGAACATGGCTGTGAGGTCAGAAGCAGCTGAACTGACAGTCCCAAGGTCAGGCCTGTACCTGGCTGGGATTCATTGTTACAAATGTTATTTTGGAATGCAATGCAAGTGGCCAAACCAGAATGTAAAATTTTACCAAATGGTAATCTTAATATGAAATGCAGAAATTTCAACCTTACTTGGTTGGTTAGGGTCTTACCAGGACTTTCTCCTTTTGTCTAAAATATCCTTAAAATGTCAGTTTTATTTGAGTTAAATTTCAATAGAACGGGCAACAAGCTCTTTCAGAATCATTTCTCATCGGCTTGGCCCTGGGGGCATTATGACTGGGAGCACAGGACCGGAATCAAGCCGAGGCCTGTGTGAATCCGAGGACACACTCCGGGTCTTATAAACTAATTATGGTGAGAGGCTGCGCCGCAGAACAAAGACTTTCCCCCCTGGCAGTGTTTGCTGGGTGTTTAATAGACCCCAAGGGTGTAAAAATAAGATTAAGTGTGGCCGGTCAGGGCACCTAGTCGTGTCACATGAAAAAGAACAACAACCGTGGCGCGTGGCATTTATGAGATAGACGGCCAAGCGGTGAGTGTTTGAGCCGCCTGTTTGTTGTCTGCTGCGTTAGATGCCTGAGGAAAGGGAAATTGGCAGTTGGGCTCTGGAGGGGAAAAAAGTTAAACACACGCAAGGTGTTTGTTACGTTAAAAAAAGAGAGAGAGATGGAGAAATGGAAACACACAAAAATGCCAACAGTACACTCAGGTACAGACACACATTCACTTAGTACACCATAATGACTACAGTAACCGAGACATTTATTTTGTGGTTGTTGTCATCTAGAAACTTTTATTACATACAATTAGACTGTCTTTGAGGTTATTATTGGTCAACTTATTTGGTATGTTTGGCAAATAAATGCTTCCAATTCAAGCTAGCAATTTCAATGTTGTTCAGTCAGTAGACCGGTGAAAACTGTATGTGGAAGGTTGATAGGAAAAGGACAAATTAATGTGTTGATGACCATAACAAACTTGTTTTGTGAGCTATGTTGATGTGTGTTTGTGACTTCCGTTTATACAATCTAGACCTTTTCAAAAGGGGACTTGCAGTTCTACCAACGTGCTCATTATGAGGGTGTAACTTATGTATTCCATTATTCTCATTCTTGACTCTAATCTGTCACATCCACCTGACTTTCCTGCAGGAGGAATGGGTCTACCTTTTGTGCCGACAAAAGCATGTTTTATGCAGTGTCAAATAAAAAACGTTGAGAATCATGGATATGTTCCCTTGTGCTTAATTAAAGCAAAACAATGATAGAATGTCAACATGAAAAGCCTTTTTTTAGAATATCTTTGTCTTGATGATCAAGGTGCATAACAAAATGAGGAGATAGTGAGATAGTTGGTTTTCCGTCTTTCGTTTTCATTAGTAACTGGTGATTTTGTTTTTATGTCACCTTGCACTTTGATGAAGTTACGTGAAAAACAACCAGCTGTCAAAAAAAGACAGGTGCGCATTATGAAAACAATACTGCTGCTATTGTTCCTCGTGTAAGCTTTCAAAGGACATAACAGTCAGTATACATTAATAGGAAACACCATGCAGAACATCGCATAACTGTGGTTATCAACAGGGTCTTCTAAGACCACTCATATGTCTAGCTCCCTGCAGTGTGTGGTCCTTTTTGAATCTGCATGGCAAGTTATCTTTGGTGGAAAAAACTGAATATAAACAAGTGGCTGAAGACCTATGATTACGCAGCATAAATTCTGGCCACAGATTTAAACAACAAGTTACATCAGCTGTGTCTGCCTTATGTTATTGCTCTATACATTTAGCATTCGTTTCAAATGACTCTTCCTGTAAAAGTACAGTCTGGAATAGATAAAAGGAGATTTGTCAAGGATCGAGGGCAACTTCAAGTATCCATTTAATAATTTGACTAAACCTTTAAGAAAGGTGAACCGTGGCTCATATGGAGAACAGTAGAGTTGTGGCATATATATTCAGGATGTCCCTGCTATTTGAAATCATATCTATTTAAATTAACCTCCAGACCCCCAAAAATTGCAAAGATGTATCTAAATCCTACACAGATTTGGCCTTCAAAATTATATTTTCACTGAGCACAGACACACACACACACACACACACACACACACACACACACACACGCACACACAGACCTTGAAATCCAGGTGCCTGTTTGAGGCTATCTTTTTCTGCCCGTGATTTTTATTTTAACAGGGCCAAAGTAGAAACAGCGAGCTTAACTGTTGAAGCAATGTTTTGATCTGTCTGAAACAATGTTGCACCTCATTTTCAAAGCGGCTTACTTTCCCCCCTCCTTTCTCTTCCAGTCTTTTATGTGGATGTTATTCCACGGCTTGCCACCTACACTTTTTGCCTCCGAAAATCTCCACACAAGGCATGCTGACTGCTGCTGGGCACGAAGGTTCTCTCAGCCTTCGCTCGTCGCTGTAAGAGAAAGAAAGGTCTCATGTTTTCATTCAAGCATTTAATTTCTGTTTTCTGTGTTTTAAAGATTCTTCAAGAGCTTAGTTTTGGGAAGCGCTCAGAGCTACAGCTTGTCAGGCTGCTTGTCAACTAATTGTCTTGTTCTGGTATACAGCTCCCTCTGTCTCTTTCTCCTTCTCTTTTGTTCATTTTTCTATCATGCTTTATCAGAACTTTAATGAAAATCTATGCTTATCTGTGATGGTTTGCCCAGAAAAGAAAATAGGCACCACTCGATTCCATAGATTTTGCTCTGAGTTGTGGGTAAGGGGATATAGCAAGTGTTATTTTTTTACATGAACATATACGTTTCTCACAATCCTACCAATGTACAGAGGTCCAGTCATCAATTTTAAACAGATTAACTTAATCTTGGGTCATGACATTTATTTATTTCCACAAGAAGGAAAAATAAATAATTCACCTCAAGTTTTTTAACAATTTTTTTTTATAATAAATATCACAGTATGCTTGAAGAAATGCTTTTTATTTAAAGGCTTTATGCTTAAAAGCCCAAACAGCTTAGTGTTGGGTAATTGTGTGGTTATTTTGTCAAATCTATTGGGTAAAATGGGTTGTCCTGAAGTGAAACACAGAACTATATTTTCATACTCACTGTCTTTTCTTCAAAGGTGTCTGGAGGTATCGCGTTAATACTATCAGTTGCATAGGTGGAGTGGAAGTTACACACTGTACACTGCTCCTTAACAGCACTCGTTTTATGTGTTTGCCCTATTATCCCAACAGGTTAAAGGCACCATGAGGGATGAGTAACAGTGGACAGCCGTTAGTGGCTGAGCCGTTGTTATCTGTGAAGTGGCTTGTTATTTAGACCTAGGCACCCGGGGAGAGAAACCAAACCACATTATCAATCGGAGCAATTGATCCACTATTGGGACAAATAAAACTGAGCTGACCCCAATGATCTCCAAGTGCCACACCGGCGCCATTAACTGGACAGGCGACCATTCTGACATGTGTCTGTGTCATAAACGGATCAAAACACCATGGCATTGTAGACAGGAGGGTGGTTTTGGTCTACGCTTAAGCTGAAGTCATTTGTATGTCTTCTTAGTCTTACCATAATGCTGACGTTGACGTTTTGTGGCATTTATTTCTGTGCACGTCTAAACCAAAAATAACACCACTGTTCAACCAACCTGCTCAAATTGTGCTATTTAGGCGATGAAAAACCATGAATCGGTGCCAATGCAGTGGCCAGTTTGGCTTGTGAGGTTGAAGACGTTTCCAAGCGCTCTCAGTGTGTTTCCATCAAATCACTGACCTTGTGGAGGACTGCCATTCGAAGGAAAAGGACAGCTCCAACTGGCATAAGGCTATTTGAGAGATGAAGGAGGCAGGCAGGGGCTACCAGGGACGAATGGGGTGGCTCTTATCGCTAAATTACCCTTCGAACAAAAGTAGCCGAACAGCGGGGGGAGGCTGAGAATGTGATGACGTGAGGAGAGCCATTTCAGACAATTGAGCAGAATGTCGGGAGGCAGAACCTCTCCCCTGCGGTTCCCACTGGCCACCCCTGGCCCCCTCTTACCTTTGGTACAGTTCGGTTCACTGCTTGCTGCCGACCCCTGGGTGGTGTGATGAACAGGGAGGCCGTTGGAAATTGGTAAGTCATTCCAGTGAGTAAGTAATTCCAGCTGCACATAGGAGCACATACAAGTGCTTTTCTTGATTTGCTTCTGATTGCTACAGCAAACATCTGGCCTCCAGAAGGAAATATAGAGTATTGGTACTAAACACACACAGACACAAAATCACCTAACCACTTTAGAGTCCTACAACAAGGAGCCTTGAATACAGGTTAATTTCTGATTTATCAGTTGAATTGACTTTTCCTAGTGGAAAATTAGTAATTACATGAGTAATTACCTTTGGGAGACTGCAGCCCCCCTTATTCAAACGGAACGCCCTACTATTTGCACATACAGCATTAACATATTGTTGAAAAGGAGCAAAGGATGGCAAAAACAGCTTTAGCATTGAATATTATTGATTAGGAGAAAGATATTGGGTAACAAATTATAAAAAATTTAAAAAAAGCTGAGAAACAAGTCACCAAGCAGTTCGTCTCCATACAAACGGGGTCTTAAAATGGGGTGTAGTTCTGTTTCAGCACCACAGAGAGCTCCACGTGTGTGTGAGCCTGCAGAACCATGGACAGCACCAGTTGCCATCCACTCCATAGACAACCACGCTCAGTTTTGAAACCTAACCATGATATGATATTGTACAGCAGACGTTCAAACTATTTACTAAGCTCTACATTAAGAAGTAATAGCGACCCCTCTTCTTTAACCACTTGACAAACTGTGATTGCATGGAACACCTGATTACGGGCAAAAGAAAGTGACTACCCTCTTACTGAAGCAATAGATAAGATTGTTGTCTAACAGTCTGTGAATAGTACGTGGAGTAGCTTGGTGAATAGTGATTGGGTCAAATCATTAACATCCGGAAGCACATATCATTTCTTTGCTTATTTATCAGAGTGCACTGTTATTACCCCGTGACTCCCAGCACTGCTGAACAGGGTAGAACCCCAGCATATGGAATGTTCCACAGAGTACAGGATGAAATTTGGAATCCAATATATCCACGTAATTATAGCTAGAAGTCATGATTGCACCAATTATGTCTGTCTATCATGACTTGCCAAATCTAATTCTTTTTTTTTATCCATAGTAGGATGACAACGTTGCTGTACATATTTGCCATTACATTTTTAATAAAATGTTTTGACCGAAGACGATTCAAATGTCCCTGCATTCAGGGAATAAAATCTGGCTATAGAGAACAAGATCCATTTGAAGACCTCCAGCTTATTTTGAGTGAATACTGAGGAACCTTTTTTTTTTATCTCAAAAGCATGCTTGAATGGCGGTTTTGTGCAAATGCCCTATATATAACAGCCCAATATAAACCCCGGGAAAAGATACTGACAAAAGCATCTGCACACTAATGTTTTTATTTTATGACGTTTTATTTTGTATTTTATATATCAAAATTCGCTAGACATTGTCTACTGGCCTTACTCCAGATATACTGGTAACAGCCTGTTGGGACGTTAGAGGCTTGATGCTGATCTCTATCTTGACTGACTCCAGTCCCCTCCTAGTCCATGGCCCATCCTGGCTGGAGAATCTATCTTACTAGCAGGCTAGGGATGCAGCTAACCAAAGGAGAGGGGAGGCACTGTAGACTGGGCTGCAACTATACAGCATGCGTTGGGAAAAGACTTATTCACAAGTCTTTATTTTCAACCAAAAGACCCAATAAGACTACATTCATTACTAGTTGGACATCGTTAGCATTAGTATCAGCAAAATTTCAATTTCCAGGTACCTATTCTAAATGAACGGTCTTACTGTCTACACCTGGGAATGTTTGGTTGCTAATAGACAAGCACTCATGTATGTTTTGAAGTTTCTGACTCCAAACAGTCACACACATGTACACACACACACACCCACACATGCACACACACACACACACACACACACACACACACACACACACACACACACACACAGATATTCAAAAAACAACATGCAAGCAGCATCACAGCATGGTAGACTACTCTGTACAGCCTCCTGCTATTAAGCGTCCTCCAAAAAATATGTATGTTGCAAGTACTAGAGAAATCCTTTGATATTGTTTTTGCCTAATATTACAAAGTAGATACAGTAGTACCCTTTTCTAAATGCCATTCTTGTTAGATTCTTGCTAGATGACCTAATCGTAACTAGTTGTAATCCAATAAGTGAAATTCCAACACTGTGTGTGCGAGGATGTGTGTGTGTGTGTGTGCTGGACAGGGCTATTTTATTCTGTTGTCCCCATAACTCTCTACATTAAACCCCCCTGCAAGGCAGAAAGCTAGTCTTTTCCTCCCCAGCAGTATGGCCACCTGGTGCGTTGGGCACACACAAACATCAATTAGAGAAAGGTTACCTTGCACTACCGCTGGCGGCTCGGCTCTACACAAGTACATGGGAGAAAATGCTGGTGAAGGGAGAGAGGACTTGTGGGCAATTTAATTTAGCCTTTTTTTCTCCTCCCAGCCCGGTTCTTATGCAGCCAAGTGCTTATTTTCAAAGGTCACCTCTGCACTTTCCTGCTCTTTGTGGCCATCGTGTGCCTCTTTGGCCAATGAGAGAACCCAATAGCTCAGGCCACCAAAAGAGTTGTCAGGCTACTTGAAGTAGGTTTTTATTTTGGGCAAACTGTGTAAACTGTTAATTTGAATAGCAATTAAATGCCTGAAGATACGATTGCAGTTTTTAACTGGTGACAGTGGGGGAAGGGTTTCATTTGGTTTGGTAGGGGTTGTGTTTATGCCACTGGATGTTTACTGGATCAGTTGAGGTTAACTGTCTTCTTCTTTGTTTATCAGATTAGTCTTCTATCGCACTGCTCCAGGCAATTTCTAAATCCAGCTACTGCCGTATTAATTATAGAGAAATTCCATTGCTGAAAAAAAAAATGTATGTGCTTGTTTTCTGCATGTACCAGGTGTAAATTATGGCCTTCACTTGCACTTTCCTCTCGCTTTGTGCTAATTTAGATGTAAAGACAAGACAAAGTGCAGTAGTAGTCAGGTCATGAACAAGCTATTTGTTTAATCATGAGAAAGTTTTCTTTTTTCCGGTTTTAATCCTGCGGCACATTAGATTTGATTTGTATTAGATAAAATGTTAGATACTATCCAGAGCATTCAAATGCCCAGTTAAAGCGGTGGTACACTAGGATGGTGCTTATTGAAGATCATTAATTTAGTGTTGACATCCTTGAATAAGTCTCTGGACATCGTAAAGATGGGTAAAGATAATGGTAAATGGTTAGAAAGCGGTCACATCTCAGGTCATCTTTGCGGTAAGATGATATTCTTGCCTAAATCTGGAATCACATTAGCAACCTTCTACAGCAGTGTCAGTTCATGTTCTGCGTTTCCACCACAACTGTCTTCCAGAGGATGCCTTGCTATTTACAAACGAGGTCATGGACCTCATGGCCCTAGGGTTAGGGTAACACATTCTTCCGGCAGTGGACAAACATCCCTGCTGTACGTACAGTTCTCCTGGGAAGACAGACTGCCATCTATTTCAGGGAGAGTATCGTTTCTCTCACAGACACTTTCCTTCAGCGGCTCGTTAAATCATCCTAAGATGTTTCTTTATTCACAGGGAGATTATCACTCAGAAGAGATACCCCTCCATAAATTGCATAGCCAGACACGGTAATATGATGAATGTGGGCCCATTAATTCTTGAACAATATGTAATAATGGAACAAACACCTTGTGGCTGCCTTTCTCTATAATAACCTTACAGATAATTAGTGACAATGAACTAAACGATTGTAGCACAAACAAATCTTAATAGCTTTAAAATATATCTAGGTCGACTCATAAAATTCTTCGAAGTGGGTGTACTAATAATCGGCTTTATGTTGATAAAGCATCTGTTTGGTTTGATCTCTCATTTAAAGAAAAATATATCTTCTGCATGACACACAGGAACTTTGCCAAAGCAAACCCAACTAAAGTCTTTAACTGGCTGCTTTCACTTCATCTGACTCTGGTTGTAAATGTAATTCCAATATAAACAAAGCCCTGGCTCCTGAGAGGATCCGGTAAGTTTGTGAAATACTCGGATGCTTGGTTCCCAAACCTTTACCCCAGCAGGAGCTATTCCTTTCATTTATTCTGTTCAATTAATGCTGCCTTCAAGTCCTCTGCTAAGAAGTTGTCTTAGCACACTGCAGGATGCATATCTTCAGTCTAATGTCTTGTCAAATTCTCTCTATAAATACTCATCTCAGACGGCTGGAAGTGGCAAGACAAAGGGTAAGCAGATGGGATGGCATTGAGGAACGAAAGTGGAAAATCAGCAGGGTGAGGAGGAAGGAGGAGAATTAGTAAAGAGAAAAGGAAGGGGAGTTGAATGAGTGATGAACAGGCAAGGCAGGGAGAAAAAAAAGACTTTGAAATGTAGACAAACAACCACCGAAAAAGCTTGTCCACAAAACGACACCATTGGAAAACTATGATGAGAGCAAAAGGTGTAGCAGGAGTGCCGAGTGGAAAGGAAAACAAGACAAGTAGGGAGTCTGGAGCGGGAACACGAAAATGAAGAACGTTTGACCGGGTACAAATCAAGGGCACGGAAGCATGAAAAGGTTTGAACGGAGACAAAAATAAAGGAAAAGATAGGACAGAGTAGAGGACAGAGGAGGAGGAGGAGCAGGAGGAGCAGAGGTGGCACCCCAAGGGAAGACATCAGGTAGACAGGAAGAGGTCACATCGCTGGGTGGGGGACAGGAGAGGACGAGAAGGGACACATCTGTGTGGACGCAGCCAGCCGTGCCAGACCTGAGCGCTTCCAGGGTCACCTGTCAGGAGAGAGGCCTGCTGGAGGCCAAGGTTACCCCCCCCCCCCCCCCAGCTCTATGGGAGACAGGTACCCGAGAGGCCAAGCCTAAGGATGAGGGTAGAAAAGAGAAGTGAGAGCATGTAGAGGAAGAGTCTGAGATAGTGCTCATCATCGAAAGAAGTGGAAGAACGTACGGGTGTGATCACATTCTGACAGATGTGCGGTACATGTGCTTTGGGCAGTGCCTTGTAATCTTAACCAAAGCTGCTGGTCTTTTTAGTGCTTCTTTATGTACTTCCAAATAGGCAACAGCGGCGCAGAGCTTATGATTAGGTTTTTAAGATTGAGAAAACAAGTGCCCCTCACAAGAGGGAAAATTGATTTTATCAGGAGATTGACTACATTTGTTTTCCATTTGGGAAAAAAAGCACTGCATTGATTTATACTAAAACTACAAAACATGAAATATTCATAAAAGATTAATCCAAAATCAAATAACTGAGGCTGAATCTTAAGTAGCAACAGTGCTGGCCTTGTAGCAATAGAAGACAGCCTGTCACCGGACTGACAAGGTTAATTCAGTTCAGAGTAAATACTGACTGTATGCCCTTGAGCAAGACACTTAACACTTGAACGTTTATGTGAAACCATTTCAAAAGCCAACAGGATAGGACCATAGGACGGGCAGCCCCTTGATGTTTGTGTCTGTTTCTTTCTTTTTTTTAGGGACTTCGTAACTCTAGTTTGTTACATTGAAATTTCCAGAATAAATCGCTGAGAAGAAATGTATTATACGCATAAGCATATTGTGTTACTACAACTGTACATGTGGTGTTCTTGTGACTTCTTAGAATGTAATGATGAAGCATTTATTCTAATGTTTGCTAGAAAGAAATTGGTTATTGTTTTGGGATATTTAGTCTTAACAGGCATTCACTAAGAAAGCGCATTTGTGGTTACAGTTGTACATTGATTGAGTGGTCGCACTTTCTATATATAAAAAAAGGTTTTGCAAGTAATGTAGAGTGTAAGGAAGAAGGGACTCCGCATTCATAATAACATGTCAAGCTACAAGAATGGTGTGATGCGAACTATGATCTCATCAGTTCACAGACAGATGGCATGTCTCCTTTTTCCTGCACTGCGTCCTGATACAGAGCTGATGGCATGGCTCCTTTTTCCCGCAATGTGTCCTTATCAGAGCTGATGGCATGGCTCCTTTTTCCTGCAATGTGTCTTGATACAGAGCTGGTGCCATGGCTCCTTTTTCCTGCAGTGTGTCCTGATCAGAGCTGATGGCATGGTTCCTTCAGTGTCGAGAAGTCGATCCACCAAACCACCTCTGGTGTCATTTCTCCTGGACGCAGTGATTAGTGGTTGGTGCTCGCTCTGTAAAGCTGTCTTATTGTGATTATTAGTACCTAATTATGTGTCAAAACATGACAAAATTCTTTAAACTAAGGAACATTAAGTACTTAATCGGTATTTTTATTCCTTTTTATTGATTTCATGTGCATCTCCAAAAACAAAGTAATTATTGTGAGTGAAATACACAGGGCCTCAACAGACCGATGGCCATTCATTAAACCTCTGTTTACAGTATATTTAATTTTGTTTAATTTATTAGGGAAAATATGACAGGTTATCTTTTCAGAAAAGCTTCTCAGCATTCAGAGAATACAGTTTTAACGGTACTGTTAAAGATTTAAAGGACTTGGACCATGAGAATGGCAAGATGGCAGTTGTCAAACATTGCCGCTCCTCAAACTCATATCAGGGTGCAGATAAAAACTTAACGTCAAAACATCGCTGAGCAATCCCTTTCAATCTGCAAATGAACACGTAAGATGAGGACCAGAGCCAATCAACAGCATTCACAATAGCGAAACCTGCCCACGGACACACAAATACACACACAAAAAAACAACCTATGGGAGATTTTCGTATCGGAGAGTTGATTACATTAGAAAGGTGTATTGGCAAAAGCCTGGGCAGAGTGGGGTGGGGTGGAGGGGGATCCAATATAAATCCAATATAAAACTGCCTTTCAGACCGATTTCCAATAGAAGTGGTTTGATTACAAGATTTTTCAAGTGTTTTCATTATTTGGGTTGCATTGTTATATCAAGTTATGATCTTGACATCTGTCATAACATGCTTTATTTGCATGAGTAAAGCAATTTTTGGCCCACCGTACATTCTGACAACAATAGAAAACTCACTGCACATATGACAAGTATTACTTCGGTTTCTGGGATTGTGCAGACATATGCACTGTTCAGACATATACAAATTGTGCACAGAGGCACGGGTGCACAGACAGGCACATGCACAGACAGGCACGTACACACACACACACACACACACACACACACACACACACACACACAAACAAAGGACTTTGGGTTTGGTGGCGAGTATTAGGTCTGTAGCCTCAGACCTCATGTTTATTGACTTCCTTCTCGCTTTCATTTCCTCAATAATAATAAAATAATAATATGAGATTTATAGCAGCAAGCTATCTATCAATGTCAACTCATTTATGACCATTTCACATAAGCACACACACACACACACACACACACACACACACACACACACACACTAATATATTTTTGCACAGGTTGTGACACATAAAACATGCAGATATTGCCCACAGAGACCAGCAGCAGAAAACGACACTTTACTTTCTATACTACCATCCATGTAGAGGGTGAGTTTAACCAGAGAGCCCATGGCTTTCTCCCATTCAACTATGTGCATCTCAGCATTCTAAAGTCACTTGATACAACCTCCTTCACTCACTGAATGGCAGAGGGTGCCTCGGATGCTCGGTTTGGATTTGCTACCTGAATGTCAGACACTGGGTGGAACTGCGGGGCTTTTATTCTTACTCTCCCAAACAGTGCCTCTGTCCAGCCTCACGGCAGAGACCTAGAGGTGTTGTCAAAAAAGGCACAATCACAAAGGTACAGGACTGAGGCACACACTAGTGTGCACACAAGCACACACCAACACACATAGAGTGAGATGGACAGTGTATCGTTAAAACAGCAACTACATTTTACGCCCTCCCACCTGTCACACAGAAGGGCCATTTTCAAATGATTCTGGTCAGAATCCTACCTTGCTCACCACTCAACCATCCACACCTTTGCTCCCCACCCTTAGGGCACAGAACTGTACCACTGAGATCTATACCTTGGCTGGAGCCAGCTGATGACGTGTGCTTCTGATGGAGATGAATAAAACATGCAGCACCAGCCCACAGGAAATGCAATCGTTGCCTAATCGTCGCACATTTGTACTAATTAGAAGAAACAACCCAGAGTAGGGAGGCATTTTAGAGTGCTTTTAAAAACACCCTGCTTCAGCAGCATTATGTAAGTCCGTCCATCATCTATCCCGAAATGCACTCTCTGCTCTGATACATAACCTCCACTAGCATGCCTTACATAATGAAGCCGATTTTCAGAGATAATCTGCTATCAATATTGTGTAGATTATTTAGGACACGTGTCAAATTTGTTCAGTTAATCCCTGGTAATGGTCCCTAATCCAGGATTTCAGTGACTTCAGATTGCCTTTTTGGCAGCCATTTTCTACAGAAACAGCAGAAGAAAGCCCTTAGGCTGACGAAGTAGCTACTGACCATGGTTGGGCTTTAGATTTGCTTCAAAAACACAATTTGTAGGACAAGCTAAATCACTACGTTTTTAAATATTGAAATATGTATTTTCATGTATAGGCTAATGTAGCCTGCGTTTACATTTTCTTATGTCTCAGATTCTGAGCAACTGTGAGCAGACTTGAAGCAGAAACATATTAAACAAAACCATTTTGATTTAAAAGTTGCATACTACATGGTGTTGTGCTGCCATTACTCCACATTTGACTGTAACTAATAGACAAAATAAAAGTGTTTTTTTTTTGTCTCCTCTTGCACACACACCACAACCCTCCAGCTCCACAATAACACGAGCCACCATCAATCTGCTTGGGGAAATGAAGCATTGTTTGGGCGTACACCTGAGACTGAGCGCCAGAAGACACACACACAGCCAACAGATGTTGTAACGTGGGGGATGAACATCCGTCCTGCATACTTCCCTCTCTTTGTCTCTCTCTTTCTTTCCTCCATTGATGCTTTGTCCCCCAGGCTTTTGTTTTCCATCGCCTTGAAATTCATAAACTACGTCCTTGTAACTTATTTCTCCCCAAACTACCTTTTCACCATCTGTTTTCTGAGCGGGTCATGCACTGAACAGAGGCAGCTAGAGAGACAGAGAGAGAGAGAGAGAGAGAGAGAGAGAGAGAGAGAGAGAGAGAGAGAGAGAGAGAGAGAGAGAGAGAGAGAGAGAGAGAGAGAGAGAGAGAGAGAATAGGCCTAAGCATAAGCATTAGATGTAGGTTTGACAAGAGTTAGCGTTCCGTGTCGTTTGACAATAGAATGAAACCACCACACAGCTTCACTGAAAGCTGTTGTTTTGGCGCTAGCTAGCAAATGAACTTGCACATTCATGTTTGGAGGAAAGTAAGTGTGAGGAAATGGTATTCATTGCCATGTTTGGAGAAATGAGATGCAATACAAAAAGTGATGCAGCCCAACCAGCCATGACCAAATCTTATTTTGAGACATCTGAGGTTAGATTGTAGCTTTTCTACGCCATTCTTTTTTCATTTATTATGCCTTAACGGGGTATTTTTCCAAATTACAGATATATATTTTTTCTAGCTCGGAACCAACAGCACTCTCTGCCCTTAAGTACAGTTCACCATCATATCTTTGTGCCATTTCATGTCAACTGTCCTTTCAGTCCTACCCACATACCTCCCTCTCCATTCGTTTCTTCTTGCTCAGGTCTTCTGGCCCCCTTATTTCCACCCCTCTCTCTCTCACGCTCTTTCTCTCTCTCTTTCAGTATGGTTTCAGGCGCCTGTCTTTTCAGTGGTGTAGCTGTCAGTGGCTTCGAGCCGTCTCGTCCTGATTATGCTATCATATTGCCCTGCCGATGCAGTTATCTACCACTCAGACCGGGGTATCCGGTTTCATATTGGCCATTAAAGTTTAACGTGACAGAAGCTGCGAGGCGGGAGTGGGCCTGTGACCCTGAGGGTGTATTCAGTCAGCCAGCTGAATGCTAACTCTCCTATTCATTGAACGAGAAAAAAAAATACTGAAGCGCCAGTGGGAGCCCGTGTGCTAAACTTTGTCAAGGTTTTTTGAGTTCACAAAAGGTTTGTACATATTGTATTTATTTGTAAAGGCTGAAGCAAAACAGATGCTACTCAAAGAGTTGCAGACAACACTCAATCTATTAATTACCAAATTGAATTATAAAAACCGAAAAACATGCGATGATTTGGGATACCTCACCTAATCTACAGTACCTGATAAACGCCTGACATACTCTGCCACGCATTTGTAAACAAACGGTTGTCTTGATTCCGTTAATAACTTAGCGATTCACACGGTGTGCACTCGTGAAGGCTGTAATCCGCTCCCTCAATAGCCTTATGAATAACTCAGGAATTCATTAGACTGGAATTGTGGCCCATCGGCCGGTACTTGGCAACCTCAAGTCATTAACGGCACATTGATGGGAGGTAAATGCACCAACAAAAGGGAGTGCGATGTCCGTTGCCTCGTGAGAGAAGTGGAAGGTGCTATTCATATCTGTGACAGATGCACTGCACTTTTCGGGTCTCATGTTCAAAACGTATTGATCGTTTTTAAGAGCACATAAAGCTTTTAGTGTTAGTCGAGAACTTGGCCGCTTTTCAATCAAAAGGGCAGCCATGGTTGTATAAGGAAAAATAGAAGGCAAATGCATCTGATCAGAAATAGTATTGTTTAGTAAGTTAATCAATTCATTATTTCTTCATCCAAAGTATACATTCCAAATAATGTTCTACTTAACAAGCACATGGTTTCTATCCTGTCTGCCTACACCCCATCAAAAGATTGAACATTTAGAAAATACTAAAGGTTTACAAAAAGCTAGCATGGGGAATTAGGAGTTTGCAGGATATAAAAAAAGCAAAAAACAGTTGGTCAAACACACATGCAGCGATTGCCGTTGGAGCTACGGAAGAGTGGCAACACACACAACATGTGGGACTGTACTCTGCACCTTCCTTGTGTTATATGATCCCATGAACACATGAGTAGCTGTTCCGGCTCACTTTTGTGTTGGATGTGCTGTATGTGTGTGCCCAATGGCCCCCGTCTGGAAACCTCTGGATCTCTCTCGGAGGTGTCTCAGCACATTTGGCGTGCCAGCGTTTGAGAGCTCTCCCCCCAGCTAATAGTGTTGACACTCTGCAGCCAAAAACCAATCCATCATGAGAGACAGACGGACGGGTAAGGGGTGGGGGGTGCGCACTACTTCATAGTTTTAAAAGGCTATTCATCACAATGGGCTCCCCGTCACACTCTGTTCCCGTGAATCCGGGGGGTGGGGGGATGGGGTGGTGGGGGGGTGGGGGGGGGGGGGTTGTGCCAGTCGGAGACCAACTCGTTTAGGGGCGTGGGATGTGGGAAAAATGACAATTTGTCAAGTCGCATGGAGAGAGAGAAAGAGAGTGAGACAGGATGGTCTGAAACAGAGAAACACATCTAAACATATCTAAACCACCTAATGTGTGTGTGTGTGTGTGTTTATGCTTTTGAGGGTGTGTGTGTGTGTGTGTGTGTGTGTGTGTGTGTGTGTGTGTGTGTGTTTTGAGTAAAGAGTTCTTCAATTAGGTTATAAAGATCTTATCTTTCCTGACAGTGAATGCTAAACAGGCGACACAGTGGACGTGTTAAAAATCCATTTTGGACAAATACAGGTGTGTCATCTCATGTCTTCTGGGACTTTACGTACACAATCAATAACAGTGTATGGTATCGTGTATAAACAAAGAACGGCTCCTGACAAACTCATGATTTGTTTCCAAACTCGGTTACACACACCACCTTTGAAAGAGTCTCATCAGAAATATGTACTTCAGTCAAAGCCCGGGAGGACGAGCTCTGTCTTCCTCTCTGCCTGTTGTTTTGGTCTGGAGCACTTATTGCTCCGTTAGTCTATTACTTCCCAGTCCATCGCTCTCTTTGCTACGTCATCTCCTCCCTATCTCGAGGGGCTTTGTTTGTTTCTATGTTTGGCTGCTAACATCTGTAAAACCACAGGTAAAAGGTTTTGTGTGTGTGTGTGTGTGTGTGTGTGTGTGTGTGTGTTGTATGCTTGATCCATGGGGGCTCAGTACTCATTACACACTTGGGGGCTCATGGCCAGAGTGGGAATTATGTCTAAAAAAATTATTAATAAATTTTTGTAGTGAATATGAAGTAATATTATTTCCAGCTCTGCCTAAACGAAGCTTGTAATACAATTACAAAACACACTAACACCCCTAATGTGGGTCCTACCATTTCTGAGCTGATGTCGACTGAGTCTAGTGACCATTCGGCATGGCTAGACTGGAGTACAGTCAAATCAATCTGAAGAGTAGATAGAATATAAGTGTGTAGACAGGAACCTTTTTCTTGTTAATTAAGTCTCGTAATTTAAGTGAAATCATGTTAAGTTTCCAATTAGTTAATATGTCACACAAATATAATTAGTTTACCTAGTGCGTTGTTGCTGAATTAAATATACAACGACAGCTAGGTAGAGACCAGTTGGTTAACTTATGGTCTGTCTGTCAGCTTGCTAGTTAGCAAGTCACCACCTGCTACAACTAACGTTATCTGACGGCAATGACAGCTTTGAAGTATGCACCATAATACACACACTTTTTGGGTATCCCCCCAATTTTCCACACATATCCTTTTACCAGGATAGCAAAATGAATAAATAAATAAATAACACCACAAACAAAATGCGGAACTAGCTAACTAATTGGCTATCTGGTTCCACTGGTTTGTTTACTTGTCCTCTTTTTCTGCATGCATAGTTAAATGATTACCACCACCTTTTTTGCAAGTTTTGCAAGAAACAAACTGTATTCAGTCATGAATGCAGTGTACTTGATGCATTCATGCAGTTTTAGCTGATTGGGTAACTGAACAATATTAAAGGGAACTATTATGCATTTTGGGTTATTCCCTTTCCTTTAGTATGTTATATAGCTTTTTGTGCATGTGAAAGGTCTGAAAAGTTACAAACCCCATAGCCAAGCCTAAGGGAGATACTCTCTCTCACAGAAAACACTGCTCCTGAACTGCCTAAAACGCCTCGTTTGTAGTCCAGTGTTTTCTTCCGTAACTTATCTACGTCACTAAGTCACACATTTGAATAATGTTTGGCACGCCCTCAACCAGAGCCAGTAAGAGCGGAGGCCGGGTGGTTTCGCCATGTCAAGAAAACGTTGGTTTTGTCAGCGCGAAGGCAAATTCCCTTTGTTTGGCCAGCTGACCAATCAGAGCAGACTTGGCTCGTCGGGAGGAGGCCTTAAAGAGACAGGGGCTAAAACGGAGCATTTCAGACTAGAGTGAATAGAGGTGCTGCAGATTCAGGCAGTTTAGAAAAAATGAATACTTTATTGAACATTAAAATGCGTAAACCTATTCTAGTAGAACTCCTAAATAAAGGTATGAACCTGAAAAGTAGCATAATATGGTCCCTTTAAACTCCCATCATAAGTGCAGTAAGATTTGTTTCTATTTAAATGTCAGAGGTCTCCTTTTTTAACTTAGATTTAATTTGTCGACATGAGGAAGGCATGACATGGTCAGTTTTTTGGCCGTCAAAAAATAATAGTAAGTTGAGAGTTCTAAGTTAGCATGGTAATACTATAAATATTCAATAATAGGCCTACTCCTCTCACAAGGCCAATACAACTGGAGTCCGTGTGTCTGATGTGTTCGAGCAGGTTTGTTGCAATATTATGTTGGGTGAGCGCAAATTGGCTGCCGTGGTATCACCCTGACTGATTGTTGTCAGTGAAAGTTGTCTGTCCGTTTGTTGTGTGTACTTCATTGGCGACCAATTTGTAAAGTGATTTGAGTCCGAAGAAAAGCGCTAAAAACTAAATACAGTTAATTATTATTATTGATGTTATTACATACACTCAAATTATACACAACAACCATAGCCTTCTGTTCCCAGATATTCATGCATTAATGAAGTGTTGCGGTTGTGCGCCCCTCCATTACTTTGTCTAGGAACCCGGACTCGCTCTGGCGGGAAAAAAGTTTACCCCCCCCCCCTCTTACAATTCGCACTCTGCTCATGGGTGCTTATTACACAGTTCAAAAGTGGTCTGTGGGCATGTTCTACATAGGAGGAAAGTTTAAGTCTCTGTCCAAAATTGTGCTACAATATACTGTATACTAAACCTATTTAATTTATTTTGTTAGAATGTGTGACTTCTGCTTTTTACCATTAATATATAATATTTAACATATCAGTGTTTTCTTCATACTAGAATCCAGGGGAAAAGATACAGTGTGTGTGTGCTTCTGGGTGTTTGAGCATTGAGAAGGGCAACTGAAGCGTTTCCCTTCTTCACTGCCACAAAATTCTGTTGAGAGCAGAGCTCACTGTGTGTGTGTGTGTGTGTGTGTGTGTGTGTGTGTTTCACCTGCAGTGCTAAACCTAGCAGAACCACTCTTTGACCCATTCTTGAATCCGACAGTGTGTGTGTGTGTGTGTGTGTGTGTGTGTGTGTGTGTGTGTGTGTGTGTGTGTGTGTGTGTGTGTGTGTGTGTGTGTGAGAGAGACGCAGAGAGAGGGAGAAACCCCTTTCCTCTCCCCTTTTTTTTCCTCCCCAGAAAGGGCGTGAAGCTAAGAGTTCTCACTCATGCTTGGCCGATTTTATTGCTCGCTGCGTTGCCGGCCCTCACCCCACTGCTCTGTCAACACAGCACTGGCCACCCACGTTCAGCCTCGCAGCCAGCCCCCTTAGGAGGAACACTCAACTGCCATATTCTCTCCCTGCAAGGGGAATAGGAGACTGGGTCCAATGCGGTTGTGTGTGCATGCTTTTTATTCTATTTTCTTCCTAGTATCATTGTAGTATATGATAATTGTAATTGTGTCACTGATACATGACCTAATTTACAAAGACACAATTTTGCATTAAGTCTGTATGATTTTCATTATTTGTATTTTTCAATAAAAATTATGCATGTGTATGATATTTTGTAATGATATTTTGACTAAGAAACAAAGATGTGCAGAAAGTCTGTCTTTGAAGTCTGCTCCACAGTGTAAGGGGAATTCACACTGTACTCCACAGTTTTTGGCGTTTGATCCAACACAGGAGTGTCATTGAAACCACCTCGAAACCTTCTGTCTGGTGTTAACATCCTGATGAGGGGTCATTCAGGAGATAGCTGGCTCCAAGTCCAGAATAAACACAGTGAATGGCTCTGCTTGTGGTTTTCATTGGGGAAGGTTTGTAGCTTTAAAAACTATGTCTTAGACAAGATATATGGAGCATATATAACATATATTTCAAACCTGTTTCCAATACTTTTTAAACCAGTGCTGCTTGAGTTCAATACCACAGTTGGAAGCAATTTGTCTATATCTTGGTTAGGAATTTCTGAATATTTTATTAGCCAACCCAAAACTTAAGCCCAGAAAAAGAGAAGCGAATGAGAGACTGCCAATGCACAGTGACTTCTTGACAAGAGTGTTTCCAATCTGCTCTGCGACTCCAAGGAATCTGCCGGAGACATCTGGACAGATCTGGACATGTCAATAAACCCACATCAATATAAGCACACTAAGAGAAAGTAAAAGCCTGACAAGTCAATATTACGATATGGACCTGGTTTTGCCTCTGAAGTAGATAGGCCATTCTTTATCTGATGGCAGTTTGAATTACTTTGTTTACAGCAGTTAGGTATTGAAAAGCAACAAAGATTTTGCTAGGGGCACATTCTTACACAATCCTGCCCCTACTGTGACTGATGTTGAAAGTTACATTCATCATTGTGCATGGTTATCGTGATCGTGGGTGAAATGAGCTTGAAATATGTTCCTCGCTAATAGATTCCATGCATGGTTCTATGTCCTTGTTCCTCATTGTTTGGAGTGTTCCAAGCAAAAAAGAAAATCATGTTCCTTGTGGACATGCTCTCTGTTCCGTTCCAATGTGTTATACTTTCCTTATTATTCTTGTTGCTGTGTTCTAAAGTATGGTTCATGTTTGTGGGTTGTTGTTCCATGTCGGTGTTATGGATGTTTCACATAGAACAGGGAGACTTGTTTTATTGTTCAGATGTTTTTAGTAAATACTTTTTTGTAGCATAGATTTAAAAGGCATTACTGCAATTTCACAAAAGCTCTGGAGAAAATGTAAATAAATAAATCTTGGTCTTCAACTGGTGGATCTAGGCACGGCCCAGTCCTCCCCTGCACCAGTCTGCCAGGGTGTACCACAGGGTTCGGTCTTGGGGCCAATCCTGTTCGCTATCTATATGCTCCCTCTGGGACCAATCATTCGTAAACATGAACTCAACTTCCAGTGTTACGCAGATGACACCCAGCCATATATATACACACCAAACCCAGCACAAACCTCCCTCCCCATCACTCACAAACTGCCTACTGGAATTAACATCTTAGATATCTGATATTTATCTAAAGCTCAATAGCAGTAAGACAGAGCTGTTGAATGTAGCACCACAGGCTCTGCTCAAAAAGGTTGGTGGTCCTCACTATTTATGGCTCCTCTATCTGTTCCTCTGACAAGGTCAGAAATCTTGGTGTGGTCCTGGATTCAACTCTCTCCTTGGAACCTTATATAAAAGTTGTCATCAAGTCTGCCTTCATCCACCTGAGAAACATCTATAGGCTCAGATCATACCTCACAGATGCTGTTGCTGAAACACTAACACATGCATTTGTCACGTCACAACTGGACTACTGCAATGGCGTCCTATTCGGGGCATCAAACAAGACCTTGGATAGGCTTCAGTATGTACAAAATTCAGCTGCCAGGATTCTCACAGGCACTAAACCTTGGCAACATATCACTCTCACTCTCTTGCACCTGCATTGGCTCCCCATAAAGTCTTGCATCTCATTCAAAATACTACTTCTCACCTACAAATCTCTGCATGGACTAGGACCCTCCTACCTTTCGGACCTCCTTCAATCCTACACACCTCTCGTACCCTCCGCTCCTCTGACGCTGGTCTTCTCACCACCCACAAAAGCAGATTCCGTTCCATGAGGGACAGGGTATTCAGCGCCGCTGCCCCGTTTCCATGGAACTCCCTTCCTCTAGCTATCCGGAACTCTGACTTCATGAAGATCTTAAATCCCATCTCAAAACCCACTTGTTTTCCGTAGCTTACCCCCAAGTTGTTCCCGTTGTACAGTGTCCTTGAGTTTCTAGAAAGGTGCTTAAAAATCCCATGTATTATCATTATTATTATTCAACCAAACAGTGCTGACGTTCCCTTGGTTTGCAGAGTACAATGTAGGTCTCTTTTTTTTTTACTCAGAGATAAGAAATTTTAATTGCCTGTTTTTTAGCAACAGAAGCGACTGTACATACTGTGTACTGTACATACTGTAAAATATTTTACAAAGAGATAGCATAGTACAGTTGTTGCATGTAGATAGGTCACAAGTGTGAGAAAATTACCACAGTCAAAGAGCCTGTTCTTGACAAAATAAAAGACAGCTACGGATGCTAATTTCCAAAGCAACTGAAAAGTAAGGCGCAAGGCTGTGTGAAGTGATTGATTTAACTTGTTGATCTTTTAATGGTCTCAAAAAAACATTTCCGAACGTGTTACCACTACCATAATATTGCAAAACGTTCACTGATTACAACATTAAAACAAAGTACTGTTATTGATTCACTTTTATCATTTTAAGATGACTTTCCTCATTGAATGAAATGAGGAACTGTGGTTCTACAAGTATTTGACTTCTCTACTCCCATTTGGAGACAGATTCTTGAAAAGAGTCGAATAGCAATGAAGGTGAAAATTAATGTAATTGGTCTTCAGCACTAAATGTGAGTTTGGGGCGTTGCGTGTCCGGGGAAATCAATTTAAGGGTGCTTGAAACGAATGAAACAGATTCAGAAATTAATTGAACTCCCAGTGGCTGAACATGTTGAAGAGTGTGTTAGCTCTCTGCAATAGCCTGATCAAATACAAGTAGCTACAGGGTGTCTATCAAGCCATTCTTACTCATTTATGTTAGAGGCTTTTAATGAATGCCAGTTCATTAGAAAGCATTGCCCCCTTTGCATCCTACCTTTTTTCTGCAGTTGCTGCTTTTCCTCTTTCATTACTGCACAGTTAGAGCATTCAAAAAGAGACATCACACACGAAGAAGGAGTGGGAGAAAAGGAGTCCATTTAGATTCAATTGAGACTACTCCATTGAGACGACTAACGATGACAAATGTTTGGCTCCCATTATTGCCAAAAGTGTCATTCTAGTTACCAGACATTAGTAACAGTTACATCAGAAAGTAATTAAGTCACTTTTCCAATTTGTCACATTTTGAAATGGGTTGTGGTATTAGGGTTAGTCTGCTTTGAGCAGTTTGGCTTGTCATCTGTGTTTACTAATATACAGCAGGTCTATTGGAATGAGTTTGGTGGTAGCATGTTGTTTCAGTGGGTGCATGAGAAGATGTTAAGATTTTCAGCGAGGTTCTTGTGCCAAGGCCAGGATTTTATTTGATTCTTAATAATTTATAATAATTCTGCTTGAATTAAGGAGGGTTCATCAGAGTTTTTACAACTTGAGGACATAGTTGTTGAGATAGGAATTAATATTTGTCATTGTCAACTGTCATTTTTGTAATATGATTTAAATAGTGGATGAGAGGCTTTATAGAGTCGATAAAAACTTTCATGGAGTCACTGTGAACTTAAAGCATCAATGTTCCAATTCTTTGCGTTCCTGCACATAAGACATAAACTATGGTTGTCTGCTCACAACAAGTGTCTGTGTGAGGAATAGATCCTTTGAAACACAATTTTCCACTCAAACCATGTCTAAAACGTACTTACAGGATTCTTAACAAACTTGGGAAATTGCTCATAACTGTTTCATGGAATCTGTAAAATATATACCGGCTGTGTGAATTACCGGGAAGATATTTGGAGCTGGATTCACAATTGGAACACGAGAAGAAAGGCATGACTTAAAGCAGAGGCGATCTAAAATGTGCAGGCGCCACCATCCCTCAACATCCAAGCCTAAAGACAGACTGACTTTGGACAAGTAACAAACATTGTTAGTACACTGATTGCTTAGTATTTCCCTTCATTGTGTCATCCAACGTTTTGATTAGAGCATCATTACCTCTGTGATTTTAATAATTTGCTAAATTATTATTTTGATCTTACACTAATTATTATCTTAACAAAAATATTGAGACTTCCCCCAGACCAAATTTTTTCATAATTAGGGTTTGATTGCCATTTTTATAATAAATTGCAATTGCATAGATAATTAATTAAATGAATCAAATGTTTACACTTGCACCACAAAACCCTTTTCTGCCAACATGCATCTTCTCGGCAATGGTTTACATGTCATAGAAACAGTCGTGCGTGAAATCCAACCTCACTTACTGAACACGTTGCATTATGTTGCTACACGAACAGAAACGCCAAAAGTAGTCTAATGATGTAATAATGTACTTTAGCCCTTATGCTGGCTGACAAGTCCCAAGATGCATTATGTTCACGTCCTTTGTGTATAGAAATGCTGCATCACATTTACTTGGATGCTAGTGTGTTCGTAAATATATGTAATAAAGCGTTCTCACTGGATCTTGTAGTATTTATGTTTGCATATCACACCAGTCACGGAACACTCTGAGGATGAAAAGATCATCAGAGAAGACATATTGTAGATGAAATCCACATTGTTTACAGTTCATTGATATGTCAGACTCTGAGGGGTCTCAGATGAGTTCGGAGTACAGACAGCAGATAGAGAGATGTTTTAAAATAAACATGTAACCAACATGACGAAACTGTCAAATGTGTCTGTTATTCAAGTGTACTTGCCTGCTCCACATCTTCAGTCAGCAGTTTCTGAAATCTCTCTACTGTCATGTATTTGTGCCTACTGGAATAAATACTTTATCTCCCATGCGCTCGGTTTTGTTTTATGGCTAGGGAGCGATCAAAAACCTTGAAAACCTCAATAATAACATGAACTACTGCCTTGGCTGTGTAAATGATGGCACCATAAAACACACTGATATGTCTCTATATTTACCACTCCTTCTGCTGTAGTCAACCTTTGAAAAAATATAACATTGTAACACCACAAAGATTTGCCTTGTTGTTTAATGGCAACATTCAACTTTTTGTGTGTACATTTGTTTCCCAAAGGATGACATTTCCCAGGTATGTCATCACATGGAATCTGTAATGCACAAACTCCTAATGAAAGGTCAAACTGCAGTGTATGTGGACCTCTAGTCGACCTTGAACAATGGAAAGGTTAATTAGATATAGAAGCGACTGTGTGAAAACACTTTCCGTTCCTGTCTTACCAGGATCCCACCTTTCCCACTGTTGCATCAGTTTCTCCTGGCTTCCAAGGTGGTCAATGCTATTGGTATCGTAAGCAGCATAGGGGTCCGCTCTGGTGAATAACAATTAAGACTTTTTTCATCTCTTTCCCTGCCGCTGTTAAACCCATGCTGTGAACGCAGGGAGCGCGAGTCTGTATCTCTGCCTTAATGCCAAGGAGTTGACATGCTGTGCTGTTGCCATGGTTACACAGTTCCTCCTCACACCAAAGCCTGATAGTTTGGCTCAGAAAATCTGCCTGCCCCAACATCGAGGCAAAAGATTTCCCGCTGTATTTACTGTGTTCAAAATTAACGCAGGGCTTGCCCACATTGCATATCATCCTGAAAAACAAATTCAAATGAGTAGCGTAAAGCCAAAAATAAATGGGAAAGGATTTCTGTGAGGAGCAGTGAATGTAGAGAAAATGCGTACTTTGCTCTACCAGCAGGTTATTCCTTCTCCTCTTTACAAACATTTTCACACTATTACTTACCCTTTAGCATTTTCATTACGCTGATTGCCAAAGTACTAAATCTATCATCAGAATGATTAGCCTTAGTGTAAGAAAACAGATTCCCCAGATCTCAACTCCCCTCTGAGCGGTGTCAGGCTGAACGAAAAAAAGCTATCTGCTTATCATTCTCAACAAATGGAACCCCCTGCCAACTCATCTCCATATAACCATCGGCCCTCCAGGAGCTAACAAGCTTGTGCTATAAGCCATTTAGTACTGCCAGCCACAAGGAAAGAGACAGAGTGAGAATGAGAAAGAGAGAAATGGGGAGAAGTGGGGAGAGGCCCACAAGAGTTTTGTTTCTTTAGAAAGGTAGGCGTTCTTATTTTTACTTTCAGCCTTTCTACAATACCATGAATAGCTTCAATACAACTCTACAATTCTACTGTACGCTCACTTACGGATTGCCTTATCTCTATAGCCCCTTTTCTTGTGTTTCCTTGAATAAAGACATAGCCTGGGATAGTAATTAACTTGCCTTAACGTCCAAACAGTCCAGATCAGGTTGTAACACCAAGCCATTTGGGCTGGGCCAGATTTATTATTATTATTATTATGTCTAAATGTGTAACATACCTTGGTGTTGTTATTGTTCAGTGTCTTTTTGTCTTAAGTGTTTTACCACATAGACCTACAGGTGGAACTGTCTGAATAGTGTTCTCTTTTTGTCAAAAAATTGCATTTGATCTAAATTTGTCCTGTAATAAATGTATTATAATTTCCTTATAAAGCGTACTTTAAATGTTTTAATATTGTGCCAATTCATGCCAGAGAGGGAGCTATTGTTGGAACAAACAGGTCAAATTGTGATTGCTGGATAATGTCATACTTGGTCTCAAATAACCTAAGTTACAAATAACTCTTTAACTTTAACTTGGCAGCTAAAGAAAGTGAATTATAATTTCACCCATTTAATTATGTAGTCGACTCATAGCTATATATATATTACGCTGGGCTATGAGATGTCTTTGACAGAAGCCAGTTATGGTGAGTGTGCACAGCACACCTGTTTGAAAAGGAGCAACGACTTTCACTGGAATGAGCTAGTGTTACGCATGTAAAATTAGGAACTATGGGCAATAAAACAGAATACTTCTTTGTGATTAAGCTAAGTAGACCTTATCAAGGTCTAACCCATCTTTAAATAGAGAGGTAGCATACTATATTATTTAAAAGACTACCGTAGTATTAGTAATCAAGAAAGATTCAACTGGAACCCAAGGCCCAAATTTGACAAATCCCAATATAAGATCAATTTGTTTGGTAGGCCTATGGTTTAAAGTCATAGTTCACTATTTAGGATGTTTCAACTTATTTCAATGTTAACCGGAGTTTAACATCCAAGGTTAAACATTCAAAAAGGTGTACTATTATTTTAAGTATTGTCTGACCAGCATGCACATATACAAGAGCTAACTAGCGAGTCAGATTTTCACAGACAAGGCTGGAACACTGGCATCCACCCAGCTGGGCAAGTCAGTGAGTCTCTCCCAGTGCTCCAAATCAGTGTTATTGTTTGCATGTATGCTTAGTTTTGTGTATTTAAATCCATATCCACACCTACAACCCTGATACAGATGACTTCTACAATGGATCCCAAGCACTTTGGCTTGTTCCTCTTTGGAGGACCAGGGAAATAAAATATGTGACCACATGGCTAATAAGGCTCTCTGCAGTATTGAATAGCCTTAATTGGTAATAAAAAGAGAATTTATTTGGAATGATGAACAAGGTGAATTACATCATACTCTTGCATCATTTAGAAAGAAATGCTCAGGCTCCAACAAACCAAGCATCTTTCAAGGCCACGGTGTTAACACGTATATTTCACACATTAGCACAAGTAATAAGCTGCTTTCTTAGGTTTTTATTAGGTAAGATTTAGATGCATCCAGCCAAGATACAATTTATGTGTGGCCAGCACATAGTAGGAAAACACAACCAAGACCTCACAGTCAAGCAGGGTAGGTGTTATTTGATCACGCTCAACAGGCTGTGTTTCCCCTGCTGTTTGCTACGATGTGGATGTTATTCATGGCACTTCAATGATGTTTGAGCAAAACACCAAATCAGCGTACTCCTGACTGATGTTCCAGTATTCCAACAGAAGCACACGTTAGGTCTGAATACAAACTGCACTATTGGAGTTGCGGTCTCTAAACTCTACTATCATACATTGACCTCTTATGTCCATTCAACCAGCATACATTGGCATCTAAATGTGTACTTTACCTGTTATACAAAATAAGGACACTTTCGTAGGTGTGGCATTCACAGTCACATTCGGAATAGAAGTCCTTTCCGTTCGCCAGTGAAAGAGTGGGTTGCTGTGGTGAAGCCTAGCCCACCCCTCCTTTAAAAGTGTGTGTTTACCTGCTGCTAGTGTGACAGTGGCTCATAAATCACTGTTATCTCCCGCCGTTGGCACACAGCACTTTTGTCCTTCAGACAATGGGGGCCTCCAGTGAGACCACCGCCAACTGTCGGTGACAGTGGGGATCCTTGAGGCTTTTAAATACACACAATCACACACACACACACACACACACACACACACACACACACACACACAGACACACATTCAGTAGGCTGTCAGTGAGACCCACCACACACTCATCCACTGGTCCCTTGTCTTGCTTCATCACCTACATCTACCAATCCACACCCTTTCTCTCTCTCAAAATACCCATTTGCCTTTTTGTCTGAAGGGCTCACCTTTGAGGTGACAAGCATCCCCACATTGCCTAGGAAAAACTGCCACAGTGTGCAATAGGCAGTCAGCATAAATCAGTGTACAACTTAATTGGCTCAAGACTGGAGTAGGGAGTGAAAGAAAAGTGTTTGTTTTATTACTGCCAGTATAGGAGATCAGTGTTTGCTGTTCTCATTTTAGAATGACCAAATTACATAATTTCAATTTGCAAGAATAGCTGCTTTTGCTAAACTTTGGAAACTGTGTGGCTAGTGCAAGAGTTCTCTTATGTCTTTTTCTGTCAGAACTGAAACAAACATTTATACATCATATATACCAACACTTTCTTATCATGCACCAACACTTATACTTAACACTTAACACCATCACAAACATACTTTCTAAAATGCCTTGAGGCTGAGGCTATAAACGATCAAAAGCTTATGAATCATGTAATATAGGATATAAGGATAATATAATTACCATACTCCAAAAACAACACATTAAACTCAGATAACATTGCATGACAATACAATAAAGACAATTGTAGTATTATGGATGCAAAAAGGACAGGTTTCCCAAACTAATATAAAACCCATATGGCTTTACCGCCATTCAAATGTGGTTTTATTAAATTAACAATGCATGTTTGTATCTCTTGTGAGATTCTCTGCGTGTGTCCATTTGTGTGTTTGTGTCTGTGTGTATCCGATGCATTATCAGTATGCCACACACAACCATTCTATTGACACAACCATTTCAGCTCGTAAATCATATTAAACCCATGAGTCTGTGTTGTGTTCGTAGGGTAAACCACCAGCTAGGTAACAGGCTAAGAATGACACTTTTATTGCACGCAGTGCAGAAAAAATGCATTTGCTTTTATCAACAGCAGGACCGGGTAAGTGAGAATGTAACAATGGAGAGTTTCGTTTAGCCTATGGTAATCAATGGGCTGCGTTCAGTCACTTTACAATGTAATGAAAGGTGTAAAAAGATGTATTTTAGACCGTGAATGGGTGGCTGGTGTGTGTCACTGGAACCTATTCTCCGTGACTCCAGGGGCTTCTGTGGCCCTTTGATTCATTTGCAATGGTGGAAGGAAAACTAATTTCCAGTCGCTCTCAAGAAAACATTAGGCTTTGTTTCGTTTCCACGGTGGGGAATCACAATATTCCTGGTATGAGCCTTTTTGATTTCTAATACACGCTGAGCCCAAATAAATTACTGAGTTGGAACTAAATCTAGTTTGTTAGATGTAATCTTACAACATACCTGAGTATGTTCTCAGGTGAGTCATTGCTATCTTATTAAGCAATATGACTGACATGTTTTAATTTCATTTGAAAACTATAAAAATGTAATCTTATAGCCAACAGTGTGTCGGACTGAGACACATTTTTATGAGGATCCCTGCAGAAATTATCAATCAACAACCTAAACCTGTAAAATAAAATTGGTAAATAATACAATATTTCCAGGCATACATGTAAACACAGACAATGTGTGGCAGTATAGTATCAAGGTATAATGTGTGGCAGTATAGTATCAAGGTATAATGTGTGGCAGTATAGTATAAAGGTATAATGTGTGGCAGTATAGTATAAAGGTATAATGTGTGGCAGTATAGTATCAAGGTATAATGTGTGGCAGTATAGTATAAAGGTATAATGTGTGGCAGTATAGTATCAAGGTATAATGTGTGGCAGTATAGTATCAAGGTATAATGTGTGGCAGTATAGTATAAAGGTATAATGTGTGGCAGTATAGTATCAAGGTATAATGTGTGGCAGTATAGTATAAAGGTATAATGTGTGGCAGTATAGTATCAAGGTATAATGTGTGGCAGTATAGTATCAAGGTATAATGTGTGGCAGTATAGTATAAAGGTATAATGTGTGGCAGTATAGTATCAAGGTATAATGTGTGGCAGTATAGTATAAAGGTATAATGTGTGGCAGTATAGTATCAAGGTATAATGTGTGGCAGTATAGTATCAAGGTATAATGTGTGGCAGTATAGTATCAAGGTATAATGTGTGGCAGTATAGTATAAAGGTATAATGTGTGGCAGTATAGTATCAAGGTATAATGTGTGGCAGTATAGTATAAAGGTATAATGTGTGGCAGTATAGTATCAAGGTATAATGTGTGGCAGTATAGTATAAAGGTATAATGTGTGGCAGTATAGTATCAAGGTATAATGTGTGGCAGTATAGTATAAAGGTATAATGTGTGGCAGTATAGTATAAAGGTATAGATGTATTTATTAAAGTAAAGTTGGAGGCAGTTCATCCCCGATGACGGATAGCTTGTCTTAGAACATTGCCATGAAATGATTTAAGGTTTCGGACAGATCTCTGAATACCCTGAAGATTGCTGCATTTGTGGGCTGCATGAATACACCTCTAAAATCTGTCCCTCCCAGAGGTCACTGGGAGGAAATAAAAGACCATCATTGACCGTCACCTGGAACTGGCTGATCTTCAGTGTTGGGACTAACGCGTAACGCATTACAGTAATTTCACTACGGTAAGTAGTAAGGTAGCACATTATGATTCAAATTTGAGTAACTAACTTACAGTTACTGAAAATTAAACGGGGCCATTACTAGTTACTGTTATTTTCCCTATTTTACCGATAACAAATGTGTATTTTTTTTTTTGCCTCCTGTTCACTGTTTATACTGTTCAAACGTTTTGGTTCTGGAGGAAACTGTGGTAACCGGTAAGAAACGTTTGCTAAGCGCTCTATCAGTAGTAGGTCTTAGCTAGGTAAAGTTGGCATACTGGCTAGCTAACGTCACAGCAGCAGTACCAACTTGAACAAAACTGTTACTTTAAACTTAAATAACGTTAAATGCTGACCATTTTGTGAAACTTAAATCATTTTGTTTTGTCCACTTTGAAGGTGGGAATATTATTTTCAGCTGTGAAAGTAAGCCATATTTTTGAGGCCTCTTGGTTGGCCTTTTGAGGCTAGAATTACGGTGGCCCTTAGAGGCCAAACACACAGCAACTTTAGAAAACCCATGCAAATAGACAAAATACAAACAAATTAAGAAAACACCTACATCAATTTGACAAAATATATGGTATATTGTGCTAAAAGTGTGTACCTGTGTGTAATCAATGTTAAAGGTCATTCAGGAATTATACCAAGTAATATTACATTTAGTTACTAAGGAAAGTTATCAGAAGAGGCAGAGAATGTGAGATACTAAGAACGAATAAGGCTGAGTTTGAGATGTGGTATATTGAAGGCCCCAATGGGTGAAGCATAGATAAGCAAATGCTTGTAACAATGGTAACTCATTCTGTTTGATTGTCCTCCAGGACACTTAAAGTTACTTTACAGAGGCAAAACAGGGAAATAATGCAGGCAATTGACAAACTCATAAATATATAGAAAGTCAGGGTCATGGTTAAAGACAGCTGATCTGGGGTCAATGGATTTCATGCCTGAGATTACCATAGGAAAAGAAGGGGGCTCGAAGTGAGAAAGGCGTTATGCTAAAATCTATAGATACCAAGACCCACTGGAAGAAATTGAAAGGTGATGAAGGAAATTGAGTGTTGTCTATTTGCATTTTGGGGAGTTGCCAGAATTTTGGGGTAGATCTAGAGAAATGTATTTAAATCATTGACAATGCTGTGCAATTCTGTTGTGATCCTATAAGTCAACTCGGCTTTATTTGATGCTGAATAACGCCTGCCCTTCTGAACTTTTCACATTCGACTCCTAGTGTTTGTATTAGAAGTAAATTGTTGTTATCTCTTCCATTGGAAAAGACACGACACACATGCTTAGCATTTAGAACCCTAGTAACGCATTACGTTTTTAAGGGACTAATCGGTAAAGTAACTGAATTACTTTTTAAAGAGATAACGAGTAATTAACTAAATACTAATTTCCAGTAACAAGCACAACACTGCTGATCTTCCATAAAGGCCAGATGTTAGTTACTATGGTGTACACCTACCTACCAGAAAGCTTTGTAAAAATTATATAAACCAGTGACTTTCTCCCTAGATTGTTTGAAGCGAGGACCACTCTTCTCTTTGGTAGATATCACACATATTATTTGTAAAACCACTTCTTGTGATAAATGTCTTAGACAGCCTCAAATATGTTTTATAATAGATCAAGCTATGTTCATAAATAATTATGTTGCCGCAATTTATGGTAAGTAAGATAAGATTAAATTATTTATTCAATCTCTATAGACAAAACAACGCCTGTTGCGGCATAAAGAAAGTTCAACTATATGTGTTAATACCTGGATCAGCCATATATTATATTCCCAGGTAATGTAGTTACTTTTTAGGAGGCCAAAAGATAAGAAAGCGAGTGAGCAGAAGGACAGAAACCAGAACCCTAACAAATATCAAACGATAGACAGAGAGAGAGAGAGAGAGAGAGAGAGAGAGAGGGAGAGAGGAACAAGAAATAAACACCAGAGAGATGGATGCAAATGGCCGGGTTACAAACAAGAGGAGCAGAAAGATAAGAACTAAACAAGATTGTCAGAGAGGCAGTTACAGAGGGTGTGTACTCATGAATTTTATCTAGTCACTGCTGCAAGCCAAACTTTAATCTTGTTGGAAAAGATAAGTGCAGTGCGATGAGCACACATAATATTTATGGATGCTCCAGCAGTGATTGAACAGACGTAATGAGGTGGAAGGATGCTTGGCGCATAGCGTTTGTTAGGTGCAGCCAAGCCAACAATTACAACCACCACTCAGTGCTCAACTTTCTTTCTTGTGATACATGAAGAAGAGGAGGCCTTAGGTTATAAAACAAATAAATACTGACAGTGTTAAAGGTTTGAGTTTAATTTTCTTGTTTTTTTTAATTATCTATCTCCTTGCAGATATTAATGAATCAAATGCTCTGAGAAAAAATGCGCTCTAAATGAATGCCCTAGGCCTTGTATTCAGCCTCTCAAAAATATTTGGAAGCCCGGCAATCACTAACCAATTAGGAGGTGTAGCTACCTGCCTTTCACAGCACGGCAGTAACGGAGCATTTGGACCTAGCGAACCTTCTGTCTTGCTTAATGCTCACTCAAGCCAGGATTACCTTCTGGACTGCATCCCTTCCTGTGCCTCAACCTGTGTTGACAGACGGACGGACAAACGGACGGACAAATAGATACATTAAATTATTGAAATTTTCAAAACTGTGATATAGCCAGGCCATAACGACTTTCAAAGTAGTAAAAAATATATACCAAATTGACACACAAAACAAACCTTTGAAAGATTTCCCAACTCCAGAGACTGAAAGAGACTCTTCAGAAATTGTTTGAACTAAGTCTCACCATTAATGTATTGCATACATTGCATAATGCATACGTTATTTACAGGTATGGAACATTTGGATATTTAGCCAAAAACGTTAGCTTGAAAACCTGTGCAGAAATGTGTATTTGGGACTTTCTTACATTTAAAGACTTACAAATGCTGTACCTATGGTGTCGGGTGTCTTGATTACATTTGTCCTCTATAGGGCACGTAAACCCCATCTTCACACATTTTGAATGATCATGCTATCACAATTACAGAAAATGTTATTAAACAGGTAAAACTAGACATTTTTTATGCACAAGAAGAAAAGAGAGAGAAAACAGAAAGAAAAACCATACAACTGGCTACAAAATCCTTCTTTAAAGAGGCAGATAACCATATTATTCTCCACAAAGCCAATTTTCACCCAAGACACACCTTAAGGTGAGAACAACAGCCTATACTATTCAAAAGAATCTGGAGGATGTGGAGGTGGTCACATAAACCTTATTTGCAGCACCAAGACCCCAGGGCAACACCAAGAAATTCTTTGGAGAAATTCAAGTAGTTCGAAGCCATTTTTCATGCTCGCAATATAGCGTGTGGTGGGTCCCCAGATTACGATTGTTTTAGAAAAAATTGGATAAAGAATTTAAGGAAAGGTTAGTTTCTGTCTATCAAAGAGTCTGGGGCAGTTAGTTTGGACTCAACCTGTCAAACACTTAAGACATGAGAATATGTGTTGAACAAAATCATTTCAATTTTGCAAGGGTACTTACAGGTGACTGAAACAACACATTCATGATCAATAAAAACAAATAGCGTTTGGCAGCGGCTGTCTACAGTAAGTGGATGTTACACATAGGCAGGTGCTGCACATTGGCGACCAAACTGTGAGTCGTCGTGTGTCCCCCCCCCCCCCCCCCCCCCCCCCACAGTGCAAAGTGCTTTGGGTGTCTAGAAACGCGCTATATCAAATGCAATAATCTAATAAAATTACAATCTGATTGATAAATAAACGGTTTGAAATGTAATAAATTGATAATTTTTCACTTGAAAAACAGACATAAATGTGCTGCTTACTTGTGGTTGCTTCCACGTGCATGGATGCTACAGAAATGCTTAAAGAAAAACATTTAGCAAAGGATACTTTTTGAAAAATAGCCTCTGATAGCCTTTCATTATGCATTACTTAACTTTAAATGAACCCCACAAAAATCAATTGTGGTTCACAGCTTTAACAATTTCCATTACTTTCTGCTGCTTTCTTTTTTGGTGAAATGATTTAAACCCATGGTGCATTGGATACATGCAATCAAACCAAAAAGATTTAATGTCTGATTTCTGCTAGATAGTTCCACAGTCCAGAGTAGAATGTATGTAGAATGTATGTAAAATAAATGGTTAGAATAAAATGTAATCAGTCATTTTAGATCAGCCCTATTCTAACCTAACCCTATACCATAAGACAGAGGCATTGACTGACCATAGGAAAACAAAGACTATAATAAAGAAAACAAGAGAGAGTGAGTGAGTGAGTGAGAGAGAGAGAGAATGCTTCCTTTATAGATTGGTGGATCTGAACACTCCCTCATTACTACTGAGACTTATCAACGGGCTCTGAACAGGTTTGGCAAATAGAAACGTAGTAGTATTTCTTATTGTGGAGCATCAAAGGGGCTAAAGGAGCAGGTGATGGAAGGGGACATTTCAAAGAACAAGAAGGCAGCAGTGTCATGTTTGTTTATCTAAAGGTGCAAATTCAAATACATAAATTCACTTGATAATTTTCTGATGGTTCAGCAGTTGTTTTGAAAAAAACCGACTGCCTGCTAAAAAAAAAAAAAAAGAAAGTAAACAGAAAAGGTAAAAGCTGTAGAAAGTAAAGAAATTACAGTTTTCTGAAATCGGCATACTTAATTTTATAAACTCAAAAAAATTACAAGATTCACGATGCAATCTATTTGAGAATTGTAGTTTGTTTGCCTGTTTCTCTTGTGTGTTTATGTGTGTGCATGTGTTTGGTTAAACCTATGATGTTTTTGTACTTATGTGGTACAGTGTGTGAGCGTGTGTTTGTCTGGCAGCAGTGACTATGGCGTGGGTTTCAGAATCAGGCAGCTACATTTCTGAGCCCACGCTGACTTTGGCAAGATGCCCCAGCGCCGTTTACTAGATTAGGCTTAAAGTGATTAGACAGGGTTCCCAATGGATATGCAGCTCTGCATCCACAACCACTGAAAACAGCTGCAAGCTCATAGTAGCAGCATGAAGGAGGGGCGGCACTCTTTACTGACGGTACAGTATTGACTTTTGTGTGGAAATAGTGGAGGACTTAACAAGGTTGCACAACATTATTATTATTGTCTGTAAGTGTGGCTTATAATCAAATTCACAGAGGAAATCAGAGCAACAATATTGTGTAATATAGTGCGTGTGAATATTGGGCCATCCTTTGATCAATACGTTAAACGGATTGGAGGATGGTTGGTAGTGACTGTTAGCTCCAAAACAAAAACCAATAAGCGTTTTTCAGTATGTTTGGTTTCCCACAGAAATATTGCATTGTACCTATTGCAAGGTATTGATGAATGCTGCTAATGCCGTATGGTATTATATAGTGCTGTTTTTTTTAATGTCTGTGACACTGCTTGGGTGTTTTGATCCAACACGTGAACTATTAAGGCCATTGAAAAGTATACGCATGTCTCAAAGCAAACAATATGTAGAGTTAGGAAAATTTATTCAAGGGTATTTAAATAAATTAGGATTTAAATGTTTTAAGAAGGTAATGTACAAAAATATGACAAAATATTCATCAAATCATTTTTTTATATGTATTTATCAGGGTGTAAGGAAGAAAATATTGTTCTTGTGTGCCACTATGCTTTTTATCAATATGAAGTTTGGCAAGCGCTGTCCATTCCAAATGCCAGCTATGTGGGCGTGCAACTGATGGTTATAATGAAATGATTTAGGGATTATTTTAGCACTATGTACTTCAACTCAAACACCCAGGATTTCGGAAGGTATGAGCCTGGCTTTTAAACTCAACATGCAGAAACAGATTCAGCAGACAGGATATTTTACTGTGGACATATATTAACAAATTATGAAAAACAATATACTAGATTCGTAGTAACAAGAAATGGCCTAACCCAGTAACTAATTAAATGCACCCAGTGTACTTTGTGCTAGACCCATTTACCCTGTCAAGCATTTATAACTAGACTAAATAGAACAACTACTGTAACTTTGGTTAGCTTAATTACAATATTTGAAACCTGACTTGTCTGACGGTTTGCGAAACATATTGGCAAAGAACAACATGCTAACGATTTACATTAAACACATTTTCTATTTACCATTCATTGTTTGGTTTGTCTTGTGTACAACAACAACAAAAAGAAGTGTTGCTTATTTTAAAATGAAATAGAAATTACAAATGTTCCCTGTGGAGCTGAAAGGTGGGGATTGTTCTAGTTTTCAAGGATTTATGTGCCCCTTTTGTCACGGACCTTGGTGGCCAGCCTTGTACACAGTGGATTGAGAACACACACGATGGAGAGAGGAGAAGAGAGGAGGAAGAGACACATACTTGACCCTGAACAGTAGATTTACAGTACAGGTCTTGTCAAACCCTGACTTAGTAGAAGATGAAAAATTATCCAACATCCCAACCGAATGAAGGACTAGCACAGGCATTCAGTCGTAGAGTATCCTAATTCAATATTTTCAGAATAGCGGAGGAACTTTAACAACTCACAGCAAGTTGGATAAATCTTTACTGCAGTTCAAGCCATCATGTTTAAAAACAGACATATTTGTTCAATCTTTGTTTGACTGACTCATCATCTCCTCATATTCATGCTCGATATGAACTTAACCTTGACGTAAATGCTTGCTAATCCTTATTCCTTAGAGAAAACTCACCACACAGAGTAGGTGAGAGGGGAAGAAAGCCATTAACTTTCTTTCTATGCCAAAATCTAGGGGAACGTTTTTGTTTTTCCATTGATACAGGAGGCGGGGAAACTACCCCCTCCACTGTCCCAGGGCATGAAAATAGTCCCCATTGAGTCGTGACAGCCTGTGTTGATACTGGGGGAAATTTATAGCTAAGCTTACAAAAGAGGAATCAATAGGCGATTATGTGGATAAGGGCTAGAATGATGTTATCACCCCTTAGGCATCACTCACACGCAAACACAAAAAACACACACCCACACCAGTCGTGGTTGTATAAGTCACATTAAAACACACACACAAAAACACACAGACACACACACACTATGGACCTATAAAGGCACACACAAACACACACAAACACACACACACACACACACACACACACACACAAAAGCATGCTCAAAAGACCAGCAGATACACTCAAAGGAGAGAAAGAGGGAGATAAGAAGAGGGGAGGGATGTCTCAATAAAAGCACAATAACAGTGGATGAATGTGGCGCACCAATCGATAAACGCTGATGGATCCTAGTGCAGCCTCTGCTCACAGGCTGCCTCATTCACAACACCCCCATCCCCTCCACCGTCCACAAAGCCATTCAGAGATCCCCCAGTCCCATAACTCTCACCCCAACTACCCAAACCCCATTCTTTTATTTTTGTCCATGCTTTATGCATGAATGCAAACCAATGTTTATGTCGTTTCAAACATGCATTTGTGAATTCCAGTTTATTAGTTGAACAGGACAGCACAGTTTGGTAGAAAAAAAAAAAAACAGCGGAAGGCTATTATTCAGCAAATAATTCATTCCCCGAAAGAAACTGTCAAACTTCATAAATTATTTGTGGTAGAGAAGAGAATGGTTATAAGTTTTGAAAGTATGTCTGGCTTCTACTAAGCCTACTTAAAACATTGTGCCAGGCTCACTATTTCAGACTAAATGCAAACATAGTGGACAAACTGTGAAAATAACAGACGTTGATAGAGCAAAACAATGTCCTCTGTAAGCTTTACAACACACACCAATACACATGACACACACTCACCTCAACCCTCGCCACCCTCAGTGTCAGCCAATCTCTTCATTAGCTCGTGGGCTACAGCTGGAAAATAATGAGGGTGTTGTCGGCCAATCTTTTACTCCCTGAACACAGCTGTTTCACCGGCAGGAAGAGGAGGAGGAGGGAGAGAAAGAAGATGAGAGGAAGAAGAGAGGGGGGAAAGGGTGAAGAACAGACCCAGATACCAAAGACACCCATAGGCTGACTGCAAGCATCGTGGGAGTTCATTCACCAAAGCATTGGCCTTAGAAAGGAGTGACTGTGTGTGTGTGTGTGTCTCCATTAGGATAGCACTGTGCATGAGTGTGTAACAGTGTGCACAAGAGACCCGAGAGCACGCATGTGCATGCTTGTCACAAGTGTCACTCACTAAAGGGCGGGGAGATGGCAGGTGGGAGCTGCAGGCACAAAATGGGGCTGCTGACTGAAGGCTAGTCTTTGTGCCCGAGCATGTCCTAATTTATCCCCTCGCACTCTTCCAGTTTCCCCAGCCTTTTACTTTGACGGGCACTTTGTCCCACTTCCCTCTGACACTTGGCTTCTCTATAATTACGTGTCGAATGGCCATCTTTCTCTATCCAAAAATGTGCTGAAGAATGGAGTGAAATCTAGAAAAGATTTGGAAACAACCATAAAATAAGCGGAGGTCACTCTACACTGTCGGAAGCTTAGGGGAAACAAGCCTTCGGACATTGACGGTTCATAAAATTTTGGTCAAGCATGCATACTGCACTTATGTTCATTTCTGAATTTGAAGTCAATTTATTGTTCACATTTATTGAATAATTTTTTGATCTTCAAAAATTAACAGTTTATGACTGGTTTGATAGAAGCTGTTTCTTGTTATTCATGTGTCTGGTAAACAACAGCAGATTGCTATGGGCCCTTACCTATGGAAATGGCCAAAGTGGTCATTTTCTCCCCTACTCGTTCTGCTGGTAGCCATTAGTAACAGTTAGATGAGGTTGTTTTGATGTAAATCACCACCATCTGCTCGGTTTAGAAAGTGTGTGCTGAGCAACGCCATGGGCCATAGCCAGGGGACGCTCTGAGAAGACTGTGCCAGTACCTTCTTGGACAGAACGTTTAAATTCAGGTGTGCAAGAAAAGTAAAACTTCTTCCTTGGCAACCAGAGTGTTCACAAAATGCTGCTCAAATTAGACTGTACACAGCTGCAAGTTGCTAAATGGATGAAAAAGCGGTTTGTGAACTTAATCTCACCTGCATTAAGTGGTAAATTAGTTTCATACTTATCGCCCTGAGCTGTTGGCTGTTAATGGGGGAAAAAAGTGTTGCGTAACGTACACACATAATAATAATTCTTAGAGCATAAACAAACTCAAATACTAGGCTTGCGTTCATTTGAGCACTCTGTAATGTCTTTATGAAGACAGATACATTCACCAACCTTTGAAGTTCAATAACCAAATTATGCTTGGCCCAGATTGTGTTAACTGATCCATGTCCTGGAGGCTGCTAATTCTCTATCTGAAATGCATAAAGCCACAAAGCTATGGGCATAAAATCCTGTTGAAATATGAATAGACTGTGCTGGCTCAACATGAGTGGCCAGCCATGTGTCTGTCTATGGAGGCTAAATGAATCCGGGTGATAGGCTCTGTGGGAGTGAGACCAAACAGTGCTGCTCTGCACCTGATGTGAATTGTCTATTAATATTACACAATTGGCTACACGCTCTGGATATTAGCAACAAAGGCGATGACTCGTGTGAGCGTGTGTCTCTTCGTTAGGAATGATAGGAAAGGATGACCTCTATTTGTGTGTGTGGGTGTGTTGTAATTAACAATGAGTGAATTGGAGATTATGGTATAAGTAAGAGTGTGACAGCAGGCTAGCCATGCGTTTTTATGTCATGCACGCCTATTGCTATAGTTTATCTATGTCTGTTTGTTTCCTGCCGTTTGTGTTCTGCTCGCTCCATTGTGAGACACGAATCATTAGGAAACATACGCAACATGCCCTAACGCACATTTTGACCTCATTAAAAGAGCGCGATGTAATTTGGATCAAACGTTAGATAAGCATCCGGATTAACTCAGCGGTGCGGGACCCCTTTATACCAAACCATGTGTTTTGAGCCCAACACTCTGTGGACAATTTGTTGTAACCACATCAATTGAGGGGCAATTCCATCCTTTCAGCAGGACAATTTAATCCCAATTTTTCAGGAGTACAGCGCTTCCTGTTGCAAAATCTAATAAACCATGTATTGCTCCCAAAGAGCATCTCGCCTGAAGCACCAGGCGTGGATCAAAGGGTGAGGGTAGTTCAAAGCAGGGTGGTGGGAGAGCCAGAATTAGAGCGGAACTCGGCTTTCAAAAACACATCTCATATTCTTTTCCGTTTTGCGGGAGAAAAAGAGAAAGGCCACACCTTATAACACTTAAGAGGCCAGTCCAACCCGTGTCGAATATAAATACAAATTCCTCCGTACTTCATGACGTCTATGTCATGGGGTCATTTACGATTAATCCAGGTATGCATGGCTGCATGTAAACAGGATTATTAGTGGAATCTTCATTTTCATGTAAACAGTTTAGCAGGAATATGGTCCTTTTTAGGAATAAGGGCAAAAACCAGAATATTATGTAAACATGAAAACCTTTTCTTAAATAGCAAGGATCCTTAATGAGGCTTGGGACCAATGGGGTTAGTCCTACCACTTCCCATCTGGCTTGGGACCAATGGGGTTAGTCCTACCACTTCCCATCTGGCTCCACCCCTCCTCCATCTGCACAGGGATCCATTAGCTGCCTCAGTGGAACAACCCTGATCATGTTAAAGGTATCTCCGGGCATCTCACTTACCCGCACCAGTTGCTCATTTCAAGATCCTGTATTCCCCACAAGACTGTAGCTTTACAACAGTTGTTACTAGCTGGTATCTTTAGCATTCTCCCCTATTTTCTCTCTGCCTCTTTTTACCTCGGATTCTCTCTCATTTTTTATTTTTTTTGCTTCCTTCCTCACACATTCAGCGCTTCTTTCTCTCAAATTCTCACCAATGCTCTGTCCGCCCCCTCTCTCCTGTGCCCTGGCCCAGACATGTTTCAACCGTTTCGGTATTGATTGGTGCTTCTCTCCTGGGTTTGGCCCTGCCCCCGCGCCTGATCTAATGGACGAAAGATTTGTTCACATTTTTCTTCTGGAAGCCCCTGGTGGGCTTCTCCTTCAGCACCTCAAGTCTGCTGTCCTCCCCAGTACAAGACTATAGCCATCACCCGGCTCTCAATCAGGTTTTCAGGGCAGTGTTTTTTCATTAAATATTTAAACTCTGTGTGTGTGTGTCTGTTTTCTACCTAAATTATTTCTGACAGTTTCGGGATACCTGAGGGTGTGTTAGAGATTATAGCTATTTAAGTGAATACTTGGGTGTCTTGCACTTTAAATGTTCAAGGAAAAGTAAGACCCCAGAGTAGCTAGACCTTATGGGAGAGAAAAAAAATGCTTTTTAGATTATTTTCTTACTGTTTAAAGCAGATGTTCTTAGGTCTCTGCTTTCACTGTCCTGTATAGTACCTACCAACTTTGAGACAACATTTTCAAGAATAAAACCTTGAGTTCTGAGAGCACTCACCCTCTCAATTCGTCTGTTCATTTGCCCCAAAGTGCACTGAGTAATTGAAAATGGTTGACTCCTCTATATGGTTGAACTGTAGCAAAGATGGCGACCCTGTGATATCCTGTTTCAGTACCTGACCTCACTGAACTCAGTGTAAAACCCTGGCTCTTTGATAAGTAAAAACCTTTTGTTTCGATGTATTTGGATTAAACGACTGAGTAACATGCCTCTATCTTATGATCCTTACTAGTTCCTCGCTGGGTCTGATTCAACAAAATACTATTGGAGACACACAGACTACGGCCAGCAGCTTTAACCACAACCATATCCCAAACAAGTTTGGGTCAGGATTTGCAATTTACTTTTTACAATGAAAACAGGTCTGTGTTAACTAATATAAGAACAGGACCACTGCAGTGCATATTTTCAAGTGTCACGTTTGGTATTAAGTTAAATTGTTGTATTTTCTGTCGTTAGGGATGAGGCTTTGTACTCAATAGTACATCCAGTGCACACACCATAACACACACACAACTTTCTCACTTACACAGTAACACGTGTCCGAATTCAATAAGAACCCCTATACATCTAACAACTGGTAAAAGGAGAAGCATAGAAACAGTATAGTAGCAGGTTGTAATGCATTTCAATGAAATGCTGTGTGTGGGACAACCGCTTCAGCTCACAAGGAAATAGGACGACAAAGAGAGACACCTATTTTACATTAAAACAGAATCTGTTCCTCATCCCCACCATTATTCAAGTAATGACTTTGTAACTCAATTGCAAGGTTACCCCAGAAAGATGCATGAGCGCAGATGTATGGTAATATATCCCCACCCTAAAAAAAGCACATGAAAAAGGAGTTGTGAGTGTTATGGAGATGGGTAAGGGAGGGAGAGAGAGAGTGAGAGAGAGAGAGGAAGAGGAACGCGAGAGGAGGGAGAGTGAATAACTTAAGGGGAGTGATTTAAGAAACACCAAGGTTAGAGTCTGACAAATCAATACTTAACCTTATGATGCATGACGCTCCCTAAGAATCACTGCTCAAGTGATTCATTCTAATTTCTATGTCAGACGCTGTCAGTCTTTTGAAAAATGTCTTCATATGATGAAAACAAGGGTGAGTTTGCTATGTGTGTGTGTGTGTGTGTGTGTGTGTGTGTGTGTGTGTGTGTGTGTGTGTTTGTGTGTGCGCATGTGTTTCAGGCAACAACCCACAGTAATGGAGGTACTCTAGCTGACTTTGGAACCTTTTGAAATATGCACTGCCAATTCGTCTTGATCTCCGCAGGACTTTGATCTCTGCGTTCTCATCTGGTCAAGTAAAGGACGGTAACATGAACCAGACAAAATGGGTCCCCAGAACTTTAACACTGCATACTGGAGCATAGTGCACCATCTACTTCAGAACACTGCAGAGCTCTGACTTTGGATGCAGATCTTCATTCATACTCGACGGTAAACTGATGAAAGGTGGAAGTTCGAAGTATTTTAATTTTTAAAAACATAAAAATAAAAAAATTAATGCATCTTTTATGTAAATATAAAATATACAGGACGATAAATGACGTAACTCCTGTCAGTTTGACACGATGCCATTGGAAAAAATATGGACGGCGTGGGAGGTTGTGAGCCTGCCTTGCAGCCATGCAGGAGCATATCTGGAAAGCATGATGAGAGTTTCACTGGGCTTTGCTAACGGACTTTGATGACTCATCCCATCAACATATTTTTTTTTCTTTAGTTTTGAAGTAAAAATAGCTTTAGAAATTGGCAAGTTGACACAGCATGGCACCATGGGCCAGAGAGCTCTTGTTTTGCTCTGGAGGGACGTCAAAGATCTGTCACCTAGAGCCACTCAGAGGTGTGGAAATACAGGGACTCTGTTCTGTTGACACTTTTTTTCCCTGTGGAACCCTCTGGTCCTAAAGCCAAAGTCGTATATGTTCATATTTGACCTCCGACCTTTAAGGTCAGCTCAGTCTTTGAGCGCTGGATGAGGAAAAGTGGAGCGGACAGGGCTGAATAAGTACACACAACCCTTACTGCACATAGTCATTTTACACTCGCAAACAGCGGTGGACGAAGCACACAAATCCTGTACTTGAGTGAAAGTACACATACCCTTGCTAGATATTACTCCACTAAAAGCAGAAGTCTTCAACTGAAATTTCTACTTGAGTCAAAGTACAAAAGTACCTGCTTTTAAAAATACTTAAGTATCAAAAGTAAAATGTACTATTATTTAGTTTGATTATGTTAGTCATGGGTTTCTGACATGACAAACAGAATAAAAAAATACAGTAAGCAGTTTTATTTATAAAACAAATTGCATTCATTATAGACAGGTTGTATTATAAACACAAACCATTATAAACACACACTGCGCCCTGACTGGTAGGCTTCAGTATGACGTTGTGTCATATTATTCATTTAAAAAATCAATTTTCTCCTCATGCAGCACGGTGGCTCTGTGGGTAGCACTGTTGCCTCACAGCAAGAAGGTGCTGGGTTCAATCCCCACCTGACCCAAGGGTCTTTCTGTGTGGAGTTTGTGTGTTCTCCCCGTGTTTGCGTGGGTTTCCTCCCAGAGTCCAAAAACATCATCATCTTCATCCGCTTTGTCCGGGGTCGGGTCGCGGAGGTAGCAGTTCCAGCAGGGCATCCCAAATTTCCCTTTCCCGGGCCACATTAACCAGCTCTGACTGGGGGATTCCAAGGTGTTCCCAGGCCAGTGTGGAGATATAATCCCTCCACCTGGTCCTAGGTCTGCCCCGCGGCCTCCGCCCAGCTGGACGTGCCTGGAACACCTCCCTAGGGAGGCGGCCAGGTGGCATCCTTACTAGATGCCCGAACCACCTTAACTGGCTCCTTTCTACGCAAAGAAGCTGTGGCTCTACTCCGAGTCCCTCACAAATGGCTGAACTTCTCACCCTAAAGCGACCGCAATAATTCTCCGGCCCATCTCTCGTTCCATTGTCCCCTCACTCGAGAACAAGACCCCGAGATACTTGAACTCCTTCACTTGGGGTAAAGACTCATTCCCTACTTGGAGTAGACAATCCATCGGTTTCCTGCTGAGAACCATGGCCTCTGATTTGGAGGTGCTGATCCTCATCCCAGCCACTTCACACTCGGCTGCGAACCGATCCAGTGAGTGCTGCAGGTCGCAGACGATGATGCCATCAGGACCACATCATCTGCAAGCAGTGATGCAATCCTCTGCCCACCAACCCGCAGCCCCCCTCCCCCGCGGCTACGCCGTGAGATCCTGGCCATGACTATCACAAACAGGATAGGTGACAGAGCGCAGCCTTGGAGGAGGCCAACCCTCACCGGAAACGAGTCCGACTTACTGCCGAGAACCCAGACACAGCTCTCGCTTTGGGAGTACAGAGATTGGATGGCCCTGAGTAGAGACCCCCTCACCCCATACTCTCGCAGCACCTCCCACAGTATCTCCCGGGGAACCCGATCATACGCCTTCTCCAAATCCACAAAACACGTGTAGACCGGATTGGCATACTCCCAGGCCCCCTCAAAGACCCTCGCGAGGGTAAAAAGCTGGTCCGTTGTTCCACGACCAGGCCGGAAACCGCATTGTTCCTCCTCAATCCGAGGTTCGACTATCGGTCGAACCCTCCTTTCCAGCACCCTGGAGTACACTTTCCCGGGGAGGCTGAGTAATGTGATGCCTCTGTAGTTGGCACACACTCTCCGGTCCCCCTTTTTGAACAGGGGAACCACCACCCCGGTCTGCCACTCCTTAGGTACTGTCCCCGACTTCCACGCAATGTTGATAAGACGTGTCATCCATGACAGTCCCTCAACACCCAGGGCCTTCAACATTTCTGGGCGGATCTCATCAACCCCTGGGGCTTTGCCACTGTGGAGTTGTTTGACTACCGCAGTGACCTCCGCCAGGGAGATTGATGCTGATCCTCCATCATCCTCCAGCTCTGCCTCTACTATAGAGGGTGGGTTTGTCGGGTTCAGGAGTTCCTCAAAGTGTTCCTTCCACCTCCCAATCACCTTGTCAGTTGAAGTCAACAGCGTCCCATCCTTACTGTATACAGCTTGGATGGTTCCCTGCTTTCCCCTCCTGAGGTGTCGGATGGTCTTCCAGAACCGCTTTGGTGCCAACCGAAAGTCCTTCTCCATGGTTTCTCCGAACTCCTCCCACACCCGCTGCGTTGCCTCTGCCACGGCCGAGGCTGCAGTCCTTCGGGCCTGTCGGTACCTTGAAACTGCCTCCGGAGTCTCCCGGCATAACATATCCTGGAAGGCCTCCTTCTTCAATCGGACGGCTCCCCTGACCACCGGTGTCCACCAGGATGTTCGAGGGTTACCGCCCTTTGAGGCACCTAAGACCTTGAGACCACAGCTCTCAGACGCAGCTTTAGCAATGGAGGCTTTGAACATCGCCAAATCCGGTTCAATGCCCCCAGCCTCCACAGGGATGCCAGAGAAGCCCCGCCGGAGGTGTGAGTTGAAGGCCTCCCGGACCGGGGACTCCTCCAGACGTTCCCAGTTCACCCGCACTACACGCTTGGGCTTACCAGGTCTGTCCAGAGGCTTCCCCCGCCACCTGACCCAACTCACCACCAGATGGTGATCAGTTGACAGCTCCGCCCCCTCTTCACCCGAGTGTCCAAAACATATGGCCTCAGGTCCGATGATACGATAACAAAATCGATCATCGACCTTCTGCCTAGGGTGCTCTGGTACCAGGTACACTTATGAGCGTCCTTATGTTCGAACATGGTGTTTGTTATGGCCATTCCATGACTAGCACAGACGTCCAATAACAAGCCACCACTCAGGTTCAGATCAGGGAGGCAGTTCCTCCCAATCACGCCTCTCCAAGTGTCTCCATCATTGCCCACATGTGCGTTGAATTCCCCCAGCAAGACTACAGAGTCCCCCTCAGGAGCCCCATACAAGGCTCCCTCCAGGGTCTCCAAAAAGGCCGAATACTCCGAACGGTGCATAGGCACAGACAACAGTCAGAGTTTTCCCCCCCATGACCCGCAGGCGTAGGGAGGCGACCCTCTCGTCCTCTGGGCTGAACTCCAACATAGAGGCACTTGGCCGGGGACTTGTGAGTATCCCCACACCAGCCTTGCGCCTCACACCCTGGGGACCTCCGGAGAAGAATAGAGTCCAACCCCTATCCAGGAGTGAGGTACCAGAGCCGAGGCTGTGCGTAGAGGTAAGCCCCACCAGATCCAGCTGGTAGCGCTCCACCTCCCGAACAAGCTCCGGCTCCTTCCCTCCCAGAGAGGTGACGTTCCACGTCCCCAAAGCCAGCCTTTGCCACCCGGGTCCGATCCGTCGAAAACCTCTGCCTTCACTGCCACCTTTCTGGCAGCGCACCCGACCCCCTTGGTTTTTCCCGCGGGTGGTGAGCCCACGGGACGGAGAAGGAAAAATGTTGGTGTTGTCCACGTTGCTTTTTCGGGCTATGCCTGGCCGGGCTCCGTGGCAAGCCCGGCCACCAGGCGCTCGCAGACAGGTCCTCCTCCTGGGCCTGGCTCCAGAAGGGGACCCCGGGCTTCCTCCGGGCCGGGTATCATCCTCTCATTTTGTTCTTTCCGTGTGGGTTTTTGAACCATTCTCAGTCCGGCCCCTCGCCCGAGACCAATTTGCCATGGGAGACCCTACCAGGAACGCAAGGTTCCAGACAACACAGCCCCCAGGTTCATAGGGACACACAAACCTCTCCACCACGATAAGGTGATGGTTCCCGGAACATTTTCAATTTCATCCTCTGAACGAATAGTTCACTTTAAAGCTTAGCCAACAAAAGCAGCGAAAAACTGGGATATTGTCCCTCTGAACTTTGTTCAAAAACATGCAGGTTAATTGGTGACTCTAAATTGTCCGTAGGTGTGAATGTGAGTTGTTGTCTGTCCCTATGTGTCGGCCCTGTGATAGACTGGCGACCTGCCTAGGGTGTGCCCTGTGTCGGCTGGGATAGGCTCCAGCCCCCTGCCCCTGCATAGGATAAGCGTTATAGCTAATGGATGGATGGATGGATTTTCTCCTCAACAACGTTACGAGTAAAGACAGGTATCGCTCAAAAGTAGGATATTTTAGCTTGAAATGTAGAGAGAAGTAAAAGTAAAAAGTGTCCCAAAATAGTAACACTTCTCTCTCCTACTAAACATAAAGAGTTATTCAGTGACATGGGCTACATAGGCATAGGCGCACACACATACACACACGCGCGCGTAGTAATAGAACTCTGACACAAACACACCAAGGTCAACAAAGATCTGCTACATTGACTCCAGACTTACCTGACGTATACTCCATATTCACATAGACTTAGATTGTGTAAAACCTTTCACAACATAGAGGGCTAAATTATATTGTGTGATGGTGATCCAGTTCCAGTGGATGCATAAAACCAGCTTTTCACCCCACTTATCATACACCCGACCAGAACAAAGTCCTTTGGGATGTCTTCTAGCAACTAGAGCAAATCAGCCAGCCATAGCTTTCTAGTGATTCAAGGTAAGCTTCAAGTAATCCCATTTGAAACTGAGGTCGGTTAACTTGCCTTTTTGAAGCACTACCCACAGGCACTGTAGCTTGACTTAATGCAAAAAGGACAATCTTCAAAATAGTGGCTCACTAGTTGTAAAAGACCAAAGCTGTGTTCAGATTGTGATTGTTTGATCAAACCTCTTTTTACTACAAGGTGAGCTGACAAAGATATAAAGCAATAGGTATTTGGGTGCAGTAGGTGAAATATACCTGATTATGGGATTTTGGTCTATTGGGTCCACTTGCACAACTGACATTGAGGAATTATATTTTGTGTCATCAACATAAATATCTTCCAGCAACACATAAATATCAGTATTTTCACTAACAATGTAAGCAATCTAGATTGCATTAAAGATGGCCTGCCACCTCCAGATAATTTGAATGACAAAACAAGCGCAGAAAGGTCTCATCAACGCCACTGCCTCCAAGCTTAGTAAGTTAACTGCCGTGACACTGCCTTCAGTCAGGTAGTAGAAACACAAACTGCTCCAGTCAGCTGGGGAGATTTATATAACAGCTCGGGAAAGGAGGTCGATTGGCGAACGTATTGCATTAAAGTCTACTTAGAGAACTTGTCTTAACTATTTGGATTTGAGAGAGAAGGAATGTGACACGTCTTGACTTCTTAAAATAATAAACTCGGCAAGCAATTTGTCACTTTTCTGCCACTATATTGCCCTGACCCATCCGATTGTCTTAGAGACTTTTAGTTGGTTTGGTTCATTTGTTCCCAAACCAGTCAAATTTAAAAAAATATTTAATATTGTCTTGGTGAACAAAGCTTTGTTTAAATGTATTATTGTTGACCCCAGCAAGCCAATTGTATATCCATTCACAACAACGAGCTTAAGAGACCACAGTAGCGTCCTGCTCCAACAGATACTGTGATATAGTTAGCAGGATGAGAGATGGATATATTTAAATTATGGTCAGTAAACGAGAAATTTAAGTTGTCTCTTCATTATAATTATCAAGCCAAATGTTGATAAACCATCAGCTGGCAGTTTGCCAAACAGCTAGGTTACTCTTAAGTATGAACATCTTTTTCCATTTCTCTGCATTCAGTTTTTTCAATAGGCTACAGACGATAATCACTTCATCAGATTTTCTCTGTATGAAGCCTAAGTACAGGTTCACCGAGGCCGCTTTTCTGAGCAGGATCTCGCTGCCAGCACCCTCCTTGTGTTTACATTTGGCACTGATATTGATAAAATGCCTTAAATGAGCTGCATTACCAGACCAGGTTTGATGAGGAGCCCCCCATGGGTCTTGGGGATTCCTAATACCTCAACATGTGCCTTTCCCCTTCCCTTTGCCAGCCACAAATTGTAGCTAATAGTGTATAATGTGCTATATACTGTATTTCTTTATTCACTGTTCACTATTGACTTTTGTTGTCTATAAACGGTTTTCCTTTAGAATAGAAGACCACATCTGGACATTATGTAGAAAGTGGCTGACACAACATGAGAGTTTGAAACGCTTCTAAGATGCCAGAATCTCCATAGCTTTACCACAGAAGAAGGCGCTCCGGTGTCATCCTGCTAACTAAATTAGCCCTACTGACCTAAGTCACAAGGGAATCCACCATAATAATTAATAATAATAATAGACTTCACAGAGCTCTGCCCTAACACACACGCTGTATAATGGGCTGTGTATTGATGACCTTTTAAATATGTACATTTTCAAATCTGAAAACATCATCAACCCACCCTTCTTTCTGTTGTCATTTTAGGTAGGTTTTTTTTGTCTTATTTTATTCTTCCTGCTGCCCCTTGAGTTATTGCTCTGTGGAGCTAAATACATAGTACCTATCTTTCTGGTACATGCTCTTTTAGCATATGCAAGCACATAAAACTGTGTAAAAGCAATATAAAAGTGACTTGCCGGTTTAAGTTAAGGCACAGGAAAACTATGTATAACTATTTTCTAATAATACATCATAACATGTACCTGCAGTTCGATGACATGAATTGTGAAACGCGATAAACCTCGATCATTAAACCTAAATCTAGGCATTAACAATCTAGACCCCCTGAATTGTTCACTTTTTGCTCCGCTCTTTTCCAGCACCACATACTAGCTGGAAGCGACTGACCCAACTGAAGTTCTGATGTTGGAGACAATTGATGTGGGAGCTTATTTGCTCCCTCAGTTTATTTATAAGTTAATTTGTTCTGGGACGCATTCTATCCTTCTTTTACCTCTCACCACATTTTTTCTCAGCCAGCTCACTTCCTTTCCAGCAACCATTTTTATGTTATTCATGTTTTGTTGAAATAAACACGACGAAAGTTGTTTGGAAAGTTCCCTGTCACTACAGTACGATTTGGAAAGTGTTTTCTTGTACTTTATTGTTAAGTTTTAAAATGTAATAATGCTGAAACCTAATTATGTAACATAATAGTACTATCGCAACAGTCACTATCTGCATTCTGTATTCTGCATTGGTTTCTTTATTTGCAGTCAAACTCGTGCGCAAGCTATGTACGTACATGTGCTGGCAGTCGAAAGTCAAGTAATACCCTCATCAAATTAATTTGTATGGTCATGCTGAAGACTGACAGAACAAATGTGACATGAAGGTGTGTTCACCAACAGGATGCAGGGTGCAGGAGAGTAGGGTGGTTCAGAGAAAGATGATATATGTAATATCAATACCACGTTCATACCAAGACAATACCAGTCAAAGGAGGGACTGTGGGATAGTTGATATTAAGCACATCTTTTAACAACCTTCTGTGGGACTTCACAACCCATAATTCTAACAAAGTAGGACATCCAGTTGATTAGATGTCTACGTAATAGGGATAATTTCAAGGTGACCTTTCACAATCAGCAATTCAGTTAGACAAACTCAAGGCAGAGCAAGAGACCGCTTATTTACTTGATTGAGCTAAATACCAGTGCACTCATTTCAGCTGATTGTGACATTTTATTTCACTGTGAATCTGTATAATTTTATGAAAAGCTTTTATCATTATTTGTGGCTCGACATAACAGTTGCCAAATTGATCTTGAAGGGTACAGCAAAGGTAAGTTGTAATGAGGAACAGTGCTGTTAAGCTGACAAGTGTGAAGAAGATGAGACTAAGCCCATCAGCTACAGAATAACCTAAAATAGAGTATACTTTTTTTTTTTTTGCACCTTGGGCATCCACAAATAAATAATGTCAGTATGCTTCTAAACAGATACAATTGTAAATATTATTGCAAACATTAAATTATAACTTTATTCATTTAACTCTAACCCGAGGTTTAAAGAAATATATTAAAGCATGGTCATTTATTTTAGATGTTCATGGAACAATTCTTACCTTGTGTAACAGATTTACAGAACTGATGCACCCGGGTGAATTTATTTTAGTTGCAATGCAATGAATAATCAGTGAGACATCATTTAAATTCCACTTCCCACAACAATTACTGCTATGAAATATGAAATATGAAAAGGGCTGCATTGCACATTTTGTTTTTGTTTTTAATGCTTGGATATGAATATGTCTGATCTTAGTTCAAATCCCATTTGGTTTGCTCACTAGAAAGTGAGCTGCTCCTGCTGAAGAGGATCATAATTTTCCCAACTACAGTACAAGTAAGATGGGGTTGAACCACCACTTTCACGTTCTGGTCACACTGATTTCCATTTCAAAAGAACAAACAGACCGCAAATGTGGCATTGCAATTAGACAAAAAGTAATTCAACCTGAAAATTGGATCTTTAATACCAATCTAATCTGGATAACACATTCTTAAATGTTTGTATTTCGGTTTGCTTGTCTGTCCATGTTCTGGTGTGCCTTGTTATGAGTGCCATTTGGATTTGGTTCAATCAAGTATGGAGGAAAGGGCTTTGTATATTCACACCAAATGTAAGCAACACCTGCTCAAATGAAGTATGTACACCTAGTAGAATGTTATTGGTTGGACAGAGTAATCCCAAATCCAATTTTGTCTCATTTAGCCTAAGTCATCATTCAAAATTAAACGGAGGAACTGTTTGGTTTGGTTCAATATGGGATTTTCTTTTCAATATTACATAGCTGGATATGCATTGTTGATTTACACTTCCCCTGAGCCCACTACTATACTTTTCAACGGTAATACAAACTGGCGTCAAATCAGCTATTTGTTACACCAAATTATTCAGTAAAAAGCAATACCAATTAAGTTTGGTAGACATGCTTCAGGCTACAGCTAACATAATCAAACTGCATTTTTCAGGGACAAACTAAGGTGACATTTCACATACCGTAGACTTTTGAACAGAACTGCTGGCCTGAGTAATGTAGCGTGTCACATGTAGGGAGACAAGGGCTCGTCAGCATACCTATGTGAAGCAGGTGAGGACACGGGATGCTGTAACCTTTGACACCGCATAACAGGTAATGGTGTCTAACCCCGTCACGCTCCATCTCCTCCAGGCTTGTTACACTCCAGAGCACAGTCTGTCAGGTGCCTTGTGTTTGCTAGACTGTGAATACATGCCCCTTACTCTGCATGCATCCCCCCTCCTCCCCCACCACCACTACCACCACACAAACACACACACATACACACACACACATTGTATGCTCTTTAATTAGCCAGCTCATTAATTCATTTGTGTCAGATAATGTGACATGCCGGTGCCCTCTACTGCTAAAAGCACTTCCCCTCCCCGGTTCACCTGAGAGAAATATGTAATGGCTGCTTGCCTCAGGAGCAGTCCACACTAATCTGTTCTCTGTCTTATAAAGTTAGAAACCCTGAGGTTCCTGTCGGGCAATGGACTCTGCAGGAACAGACAGCTGTGGGTAAATCCATTTTTTTTAAGTCCCTGATCGGATACAGTAGATGGTCCTCGGTGGCCAGATAATCAACCCTGCTAAGCCTGTTGTTTCCATGTCGCTGAGCAGAAGACAGAACCAAGGTCAGCCAGTTCTAGTGGGGCTAGTACTATAGGAAGATGTTTTTCAAAAAATGCAGACACCCTGCAGTGTCAAATGGCTTCAAGAAATATCCAGTGGACGTTAGATATATGCTATATCCCAAATGATAGAATCAAACATGTTGTCGATAAAAGAAGGTTTTATGAGATATGATAAGAGATGTACACAGAGCAGACTACAAAAAGAAATCTGTTTTACCCGGACACATGGCTCATTTCCGTTCAGTTATGAGTGTCTGTTCCAATAAACGGCCAGGCATTGCATGCTACGCGGTGGATTTATTCATCTATTCCACAGGGCTGACGGAGCCCACCGCCACCGTTCTGCCGGTCTCCCAGCGTGCTTGTCTGGCCTCTCTGCATGGGGGTCATAACTCACGTCGCTTGTTTTATTACCACCCTTCCCAGGAGCCGGACCCTGCTTTGTTCTTCTGTGGAGAGGCTCTATTAATCCCACACTGTTTTAATCACCACTATCTTAAGCATTGTACGGGAGCACTTGCATGCCGTCTCGGTGTGTACTGCATTTGTGTCTGTGTATGAGAATTTCTGAGTGTGTGCTGTGTTTGAGTGTGTGTGTGTGTGTGTGTGTGTGTGTGTGTGTGTGTGTGTATGTGTGTGTGTGTGTGTGTTAGTGTGCGTGTGTACAGAACATGTGTAAGTGTTTTTGGTTAAATGTTTTATTTGTGTTTGACATTTGACAATTTTGTAATGGTTTGTAGACCAAGATTTTGACCAATGACACAACACTAAATATCGCTGTATTTGAGAAGCTTTCTTGCACATTGTGTGTGCATATACTAGGTTAGGTCACAAGTCGTAAGTAGTAGCATGCAAACATATAGCCCTATTGATTATGAGGTAAGCACAGCAATAAAAATCGACTTACTCTTCTTACCCTTTAAATCGTGTTTTTGGAGTGTGTGTGTGTGCTTGAACATTTTATGATGAATCATAGTGAAGAATGCAATGCCTCTTTCCTATAGTAGGCAGGGATATGATTTGTATAGTAATATAGTAGGATCTTTACACCACAATGTATGTTATAACAGCAACAGTAAAAAATACTGTCCAAATGCATACAAATTGCAGCTAATCAGTTCACTCTTCAGAGTATTTTACTACTTCAATGATATTATTTATATTAACGGTAAGAAATAATAAGCAGTTTTACAATTTCCTAATTATTTACAAAGCTCCTTTAATACCATAAAGTATACATTCAATCAAAAAGGGACTTTGAAGTTTTTTATCAATATACTTTCCTGAATATTGTTCCACCTCAATTATTTATATTCCACAAAATAAATCCATTGTCATCATGCATCATGACTAGAATTTTATAAATGTTTCATACTTTTTACTTTGAGAAAACCCTGTAACTTTAGATATTTTGCTGTTATTACAAACTTGCAGCTCTACATGGCCCCCTATGAGCCCACACAACAACCCCCTCCCCTCGTTCCAACACCACCCTGCACCACAGGACGTCTCTGGACGCCTTCTGTTCTGACCCCAAATGTCCTGCAAAAGTAAACGCGTGCAAAGGTCATGTGGGAGACATATCGACAGGACCTCTGCTTAGCTCGCTGACATTTTAGCCAAGCACGGCTGTTTTATTAAGTGTTCGATATGGCCCGGACGTAACACAGGGAGGGAGCGGAGGTAGGGGGGCTCAGGTCTTGCACATTGGGCTCAAGTCGTCAGAAGGTGACACATTCTGAATATTTTGACCTTAGCATAGTGGTGCAGAGCTGTAGCTCCTTTTACTTGACGTGTTAGCGTGTGTTGATGCTTTATTCATAAAGATATGATCATAATGTAACACAATAATAAGCATTAGATGGTCCAGAATTTCTTTGTACTGATTTGTTATTTATCCCTAGACCACACGGGATGAACAAATCTTGCTGTGTATCTAAAGATATAAAACATTTCACTGTGATGGGCATTGTGTTTTGTGGGTTCCTCAGTGTACTCTTTCAACATAAATATAGGCTGTGAAGACCTTTTTCATAATGCCCCCTACACTACTGTTGATTATGGTGGGTATTGTTTGTTCTGTAATGGTGGAATATCAGGAGGAAAACATAATTTTATCTTGCTGTAGCATGATACTGTTCTATTTCCTTCCTATAATTTTTGCATGATAAGTGTAGTCGTTTTCATTGCCCTTTTGAAGATTTCCTCAAGAATAGCCCTGTGAAAATGTAATGTAAAAATTGAAAGCATGCTGTTGGAACAAGGTATTAGAATGGTGTATTGCGTATTATCAAGATCAACGAGCCCAGCAAGTTAAACTTGGATTCAAGTGATATGGATCTGTCATGCAGGGTCAGTACTTACAAAATATAAATGTACAGGTATGTATTATGTTTTTTTACCTCTATAGGAAAGTAAATGGATTCCTAAAAGCCCATTATACACTGCATCATTTGCAGTGCAGGAATTCTGTGGAAATGGTTCTTCTTGTGCAATATGCGGCGAAGCTTAAAGAATAATAACGTATGTAGGTGTCGCATGCAATATTCACTGTGGCCAAAATATTTTTCACGTTTTACCATTTCAATTCCGTAATAGCGTTAACTCTCCGGGGTAATTTACAAAGATTGTAGGGCCCTGTGCTGTATTGTTCCAAGGTAAACACTGCTCTTTTGAATATCATCAAATCAATCTCCACTTCAACAGTCCCCTTTCCTTGTCAGTGTACTCTCTGAGAGTCTCTGTCGTGCTATATTATCAAAGTACATGCTTGGAATACACAGCATCGATTGTCTGTAAGGGCTGAGAAAAAAGCTGCATGTTTCCCTTCTCGTTTAAAACCTCCGGGAGTCCATATCAGACACACTGCCTCCATATCAGAGCCCCAGAAGAACACAGTACATGATGCAATGATACCCTTCGACACACCAACCAGTAACTGAAGGGGGCTGGTGCTTTTACACAGCTACAATTGACCCGCAAATAAACATAGAGTTCCGGTTTCAACTGGCAGTTTTTTTTTGTCCCAATAAAGGCTAACACAACAAAACAGAGAGCTTTCCTTCGTTTAACAGAAAAGCAGCCGCTGTCTTGCAACTGCGAGTGCAGTAATTAGACTCAGATACTGTAAGTAATTACACGTGTCCCCGAGACCTTTCACATTGTTTCCACATTGGTTAATGACTTTGAATAGCCGGGGGTGGTGAAGGGGCTTTGGCCCCTTCCACAGCCCGCAGTGGGATTGTTTGAGTGCATCACACAGTGTACCACAAAAAATCAACAAAGGCTCAATGACGCGCTCTGCCACTAATGAAATTTAACAAACAACATTGTTATTCATGACCGTAAGGCAGGTTGGTTTTGTCCATTGCAACTCAGAAATAATACAACGCTTATTGTTGGATTTTAATTGAAGCGCTCTGGTTTCCCCGTCGTAATCAGGTGCCAAGCCAAAGCACCTGAATGGAGGTTCTTTCTGCTTCGTATGGGTTGGCAAATAGTACCTCTGGCGTGCATCACAATTCCTCCTACGGACTACACCTTTTGTTGAAACTCTCATGTGACAGGCAGGGCTTTTGTGGATTTTCTAGAGTAAGCCCCTGCTAAACTCACTTACAATCCCTCTTGCTCTTTTCTGCCGGCTTGCACACGTATAATGCTAAGTATGAAAGATAGTGTTGTGTCAAAAAGCAACAGGTGAGTGCAAACCACGCAGGGATCAACAGGGCTCAGCTGACATCCAACCCGCATGGCTCCTCCAGCTCACCAATACCACTCATTCAATCTTCACAGGCTCCTGATACAACGTTCCCCAAACGTTCTGTTTGCATGAGTTTGAGACAGATGGCAGCAAGTAACAGTAAAGAGGGGCCGGAAATGTAGGAAGAGAGGGAAAGGAGGGGGAGTGGTGGAGCAGAAGACTTCGTTTTCCATCAGAGCTGACCCTGCCAGGCAATTTGGGCCCCATTTCAGAAGTCTAATGGGAGATGGACAGTGATGGACAGCACATGTGGGTTACTTATTAATCTGGGAGAGGCAATTGGAGAACCTCCATCGACCTGCAGTGAATTAAATAAGGCCTATCCTGAAATGGCATTATTCTCCCTCAACTCTCCCTCTGCTCCTTTCTCTTCTCTCGCCCACTGCTGAGGATTACATCAAATAAAAACGGCACAATGTGGGCATGGAGAAAATAATAATGGATATTAATCACACACATACTATGGGGGAAAAGTTCATGCGTCAAGATTAATGAGGCGAAAAGGATTAATCAATCCATCAAGGCAATGTGCTTGTAGTAGGAGTAGCAACGGGGTTGCAGGAAAATGCATGCGCTGTTCCTTTGGTTCCAGTATCTACACTCATGAGTGAGAGAGAGCGATGCAATGCTCTTTACTAGTTGTAAAATGGATTCGGGGACCGCCCGATGATCTCATGTGATGTCGCCTGGGATCACCATCAGCAGGGGCTCCATACCATTACCCACCTTCTTACCCACCTTCTTACCCACCTTCTTACCCACCTTCTTACCCACCTTCTTACCCACCTTTTTTCCTCTCACCCACCCAGCTGTGCCCCGCTAACTCAGGAACGCCTACCGAAAGCTGTGTCAAATATTTGAGCTTAGTTCCAAACTACTATATATATATATCTATATATATATATATATATATATATATATATATATATATATATATAAACACTCTCAAATAACATAACTGTTTCCGTTGGTTGAATTAAAACTGTTGGTTTGATGATCTGTGACATACTGTAACTCCCTTTGTCCTCTTGTAGAGTAAGAATTACTAAGCACACTATGTTTTGGCTTGCAAGACAGTATAGAGGTCTCTATAACATCATGATAAGCATGCTACATAAATATGTAACAGGCGTACAATATTGAAAAACTGTACAGTACATTTGTGTAATATACTGTATGTTTATATTCGCAAAGGCTTGGATTAATTTTTATAGGGAATTAGAGTAGAAGCAAACTTTCCTGTCTTGCTGCAAATCTACAATCCTTGATTCCATCAACCTTTTTGTAGGTAATCCTTTATCAATGTAACTAACATTTGTAGAAAGGCCTGAAACAGAAGGTATTTGCATTTAGAGATGGCATGTAGTGGTTCAAATATTATTCGACAAGTGAATAACTCAAACAAGTATTCTAAATGCCCAACTGGATTATTATTACAATACCCATTTTCCTTTTTTCTTTTTAAATGAACCAAGATGGGGGCGCGTCCTTAGCGACAACACGTCAACCCAGTTGGAATGTCTAGCTCCTGCCATGTTGTAATCCTTTCCCCTTCACTGCACTGTCTGAATAAAGATTATCTGATGTGAGACTTACCTCGTTGAAAGTTTATGGCCTTGAAAATTAAATTGATCATATCATGCACACAAGTCGGAGAAAACGTCCACCCACCTGCAGACGTGGTTTAATTTACAATGTCAATTCAGTGCCCTCTCCTCCCTTAAGACTCACTCTCACTCCCACTGTGCGTGAACTACTTTGAATGACAAGTTTTCTGTCCAAACTAGAATGTTCAGCTCGTGTTTCGAGCCATTTAGGGAAATTGCTGTCTTCTCTTGATTTGAGGCAACAATAATGGGAGCAGTCCTGCCAGAGACGGAGAATATAGCCCTTTGGAAGTCACCTTGTGTCCATTAATAGCGCAGCTCTGTTGGTAGATCCATCAGTCCACTGTCAGTTATCTAGGTTCTCAGTAGACCTCAGGGTAACAGCTGCTTTGGAAACCGGCCCTTTTCCACAGTTTCACCCGTTCTCCGGCATATAGCACAGTTCTTCGGAAACGTTGTAAATGAAAGAGTTGCTCATTATTATTGTGAATAGCTGCCTATTAAGAGGAGTATTGTGTGTTCTGTAGACCACGCATTTGCTGCAATCGGCAGTTTAAACAAGACATTAATTTGCTAGCAGCGTGTGGGTACATGTTGAGGTTAAGGTGTTTTGTCCATTGTGTCAGGACGACCCTGAAAAACACAATGTTCATAGCGCCTTTTAATCATGTATCTTGTATAGCTTTTCATGGGAAGTACTGCAGTAACAATGCATGCCTAGCGAGGCAATGCTTTGGGTAGTTTGTGTGGGGGAAATTGCTTCGATAAGTTACCACGAGAGCGGAGCAAAGGGACATCTACACACCTATGAGAGGCTGAAACTGAGGAGGGAGAGGAGGGGGTGCACGAGCATCTGGTCAAGTGGCTCTGAAAGACTCTCCGGAGAGTTGTGAGGCAGCAGAAAGTGCCAGTGTGAGAAGAGAGAAGTCAGCAGGAGAAGATGATATATAATCCCCCTGATTAAAATACTGGAGCCCTAAAATGGAGGATAAGGGACCGAGGCCTAAGGGTGGGTGGGACTGGATTTATGGTGATGGTAAAATGGAGGGCAACCGCCCCTGTCAGTGTTCTCATTATCACAACTCTTCGACTCCTTTGGGTGTGAAAGATCTCCCTGATTGGACGCGCAGTGGATCCATTATCAGCATAGAGAGTCATTAGGGATGCAGAGGCACTAAAACACATGGGGTACACACACGCTCACACACGCGCAAATATAGACGTCAATAATAGGTGATTGCACAGACAGGTTTCCTCTGTGCTACTTCATTCACTCATTAGCTACTGTGGTCACTAAAAGTGGGCAAAAGGGTCTTCAAGACCTTGTTTTAATGAACTGCTGCTCTCTCTAACCCTTTTGATGGAACAGGAGTGGGGTATACCCAAAGGTCCTCATGCCTTCCAAAGTGTCTGCCTAATGGAAGAACCATTTTCTTGAGTACTTTTTTTTGTGGCACCATCTGCATCATTTGCACAGTAATTGCTTTAGCCGTCTGCAGGTTGGAAGCGGCCACCTCGAGGGCCGTGTAGCGATGTTGACAGGACGGAGATACGCTTTCACTGTACAACAAAAAGCCTAATGGATGTCTCAAATGAAAACAAAGTGTTTTAAATCCTCCGACCAGGTTGAACCAGGAGCCTCGGGTGTCAGCGCAATAATTCTAGCGTCATCAACAAACTAACAAAGCCTATTCAACAGTGTCGACTCATGTGAATGGAACCAACAGTTTAGTTACCTTTGGTTGGTCAATGATTGTACAACAGTTGTACAAATATCTTTTGTTTCTTGGTTCAACAAGCACGGTCAAAGCAGTGGGCCGGTGTAACGTTTGCAGTAAATCGACCCATATTTTGTTTTTATTTAAATACCATAAAACAAATGAAAGAACTCTCATCAGGCTTAAAGGGCTTTCCGGCTGGCTACCTTACAAGTGAACCGGAATCGATGAAAGCATTCAGCAGTAGGAGATAAGTATAATCTTCATCTCAAAATAATCTTAATTGCAGTGATCTTGGACCAGAGCATTATGAATCCCGTCAACAGATAACCCCATCTCATCAAAAACAATCATACTGAAGAAAAGCAAAGCAACTGAAGTCCTGTAGTTGCCCTGTGTGGGGAATGAGAGATGTCAGAGTAATCCTATAAAGGCATTAGCGTACCATTAGAGGGCACTTCCTGACTTGCTAGGACCACACAGGCTCTTGTTTAGCCTAATAGAGCAGCCCTGTTAGCGTTTATTTATGGCAGCGAGATGTCAAAGCACTTAAGAGTCGGAATGCCGCGTGCCCATTAAGACAAGGGAGTCTTAGGCCTTGACTACGTCCAACTTGCCTGTGCCAACTGTAAGAACTATTCTTGTGCCAAATCTAACTGACCGTGGAACACATGTTATACTATGGTGTATTGAATAGAAGAGAATCTCTTTGTAAAATGGGATTTTTCCATGTTCTGTGCAACAAAAAAAAGGTCAGGGGATTAAATATCAATTAATAGAAACCAAATGTATATTTTGGTGTATGGATTAATGTACGAACACAGGCACTGAACTCAAGGGAAAATTCCACCCACGTGAGCCTGTTTGGTCCGGTTAGTTAAGGAAAAGATATCTGAACAACGCAGTCACAGGGTTAAGATGTAAAGGAACATGTAGAAGCACACTCATCTATCAACTCAAATCTCATAGCCAATAACATCTTTCTTTCGATTGACTTCATATTGATAATGTATGTGTACATATAAAGGGTGACTTCATATTGATAATGTATGTGTACTTATAAAGGGTGACTTCATATTGATAATGTATGTGTAAAGGGTGACTTCATATTGATAATGTATGTGTACATATAAATGGTGACTTCATATTGATAATGTACAGTTAGGGCCAAAAATATTTGGACAGTGACACAAGTTTAGTTATTTTAGCTGTTTACGAAAACATATTCAGGATACAATTATATAATCAATATGGGCTTAAAGTGCAGACTCTCAGCTGTAATTTGAGAGTATTCACGTCCAAATTGGAGCAAGGGTTTAGGAATTACAGCTCTTTAATACGTAGCCGCCTCTTTTTCAAGGGACCAAAAGTAATTGGACAATTGACTCAGAAGGCTGCAAAAAAAAATAACAACGCTGCATGGGCTCTTCCCTCATTAACCTGTCATCAATTAAGCAGTTAAAAGGTCTGGAGTTGATTCCAGGTGTGGCGTTTACATTTGGAAGCTGTTGCTGTGAACACACAACATGCGGTCAAAGGAGTTCTCAATGGAGGTGAAACAGACCATCCTGAGGCTGAAAAAAAAGAAGAAATCCATCAGAGAGATAGCAGAAATGTTAGGAGTGGCCAAATCAACAGTTTGGTACATTCTGAGAAAAAAAGAGTGCACTGGTGAGCTTGGGAACTCAAAAAGGCCTGGACGTCCACGGAAGACAACAGTGGTGGATGATCGCAGAATCCTTTCCATGGTGAAGAAAAAACCCTTCACAACATCCACTCAAGTGAAGAACACTCTCCAGGAAGTAGGTGTATCAGTATCTAAGTCTACCATAAAGAGAAGACTTCATGAGAGTAAATACAAAGGATTCACCACAAGGTGCAAACCATTAATCAGCCTCAAAAATAGAAAGGCCAGAATTGACTTTGCCAAAAAACACCTGAAGAAGCCAACCCAGTTCTGGAACAGCATTCTTTGGACAGATGAGACTAAGATCGACCTGTACCAGAATGATGGGAAGAAGAAAGTTTGGAGGAGAATTGGAACAGCTCATGATCCAAAGCACACCACATCTTCTGTAAAACATGGTGGAGGCAGTGTGATGGCATGGGCATGCATGGCTTCCAATGGCACTGGGTCACTTGTGTTTATTGATGATGTGACAAAAGACAGAAGCAGCCGGATGAATTCTGAAGTGTATAGGGATATTCTTTCTGCTCAGATTCAGCCAAATGCAGCAAAGTTGATTGGACAGCGCTTCACAGTACAGATGGACAATGACCCAAAACATACTGCAAAAGCAACCCAGGAGTTTTTTAAAGCAAAGAAGTGGAATATTCTGCAATGGCCGAGTCAATCACCAGATCTCAACCCAATCGAGCATGCCTTTCACTTGCTCAAGACAAAACTTAAGGCAGAAAGACCCACAAACAAGCAACAACTGAAGACCGCTGCAGTAAAGGCCTGGCAAAGCATCACAAAGGAGGAAACCCAGCGTTTGGTGATGTCCATGGGTTCCAGACTTCAGGCAGTCATTGCCTGCAAAGGATTCTCAACAAAATATTGAAAAGTAACATTTTACTTGGGGTTATGTTTATTTGTCCAATTACTTTTGAGCCCCTGAAATGAGGAGCGTTTGTATAAAAATAGCTACAATTCCTACATGTTTAATCATATATTTTTGTTCAACCCCTTGAATTAAACCTTAAAGTCTGCACTTCAATTCCGTTGTAGTTGTTTCATTTCAAATCCAATGTGGTGGCATGCAGAGCCCAAATCATGAAGATTGTGTCACTGTCCAAATATTTTTGGGCCTAACTGTATGTGTACATATAAAGGGTGACTTCATATTGATAATGTATGTGTACATATTAACGGTGACATGAAGCATGACTGGCTGGCTGGCTGGCTGTTTCAACCACTTTTACAGTCCCCAAACCCATCGATGCGTCCATCTGAAACAAACCATATTCCTTTCAGGTACATAGATTCAATGCAAAACAATGCAATGCAATGGTGGGGGTTGTGTAATCACTTGCGACGCATTGCTTGATTCAAGTGCTATAACGATACTGTATATATTTTTTTGTTCATAATACAGAGACCACACAGATATTGTATTTGTTTTTTAAGTGTCTCCTACAAACTGGCAGAGTGGCTCTCATGAGCTCATGTATTTGCGATTAAACTACAGACAGGTCCTTGTTCTCACAGATCTTAATCTGATGTCATGCAGATCGAACTAATACCCAGAGCCAATATGATCTTTGGAAATGACAGTCCATTTTATTCAGTCTTTGGCAACATTTAACTGAGCCTCCATCACTAGACTGAAGGCAACAGAGACTTGACACGCTCTTTGTAAATCATATGATGTGGCTAGGCCCAGGTCCTGATTGTCTTCGACTGGTGCAATCACCCACTGCATGTGAGCTATTTCACCATCAACTCGATACAGAATTCTCTAATGATAATTACTTAAAGATGGCTTCGCCAAAGTGTTGATTATCGGAGTACCTGCAAACATGGCTGAGGTGTTTGTTGGACCAAAAAAAAAAAGCTTTACGGGATCGAACAGAATAAATCCTTTTTAGTAATCAGATAAGGGTGACTAAAACAACAGTGCCATAAGGAGAACTCTCCGGGCATTACGTTTAAGCTCAGCCCATCACCTTGACGCTCCGCCCCTAACGGAAATATGGTCACTTGCTCAATCTCAAAAAAGGCTAAGTCACACTGTAATAATTACTCAACGCAAACGAACCACTATTTTGAAGCCATTGTAATAAGACGAGACAGATCCCTGGAAAAATTCCCTATGAAAATTGGCTTTCTTTGAATTATGGGGCCCAGGGAATAGGGAGTCAGATGAAGGCATGTGGATATGGGTATGGCCCCAGTCAGGCTCAAAGCGGTGGAAGCTGGACGCAGTGCTCCATCAATATCAGATATTAAATTGGAAAAATGCTGGTGTGTGTCGCCAGGGGGTCGGACCGGCGGGACCACTTGATGGATGGCCTCCTGTGTGATTGATGGTCAAGGGGGAACGGTCAGGAAAGAAAGTTATGACATGCTGTGTACATTTCAGGCCATTTGCCTCTCATGCATAGTCGTTCCAGATAAAGAGTCCAAGGTAAGCACCCTTGACAGGACCGCCACGCTGTCTGTAGCGTCAGAAGGCTGCCGCCGCCGCCGCCGCCATGACCCTGAATGTAACGTAGGCAGCACGAGGAGCAAAGGAAAACAACAGGGTCAGCCTATCATCATTCACCAAGAGCTCCCAGGCAAGGCGTTATCACCGCTGTGAATAACAGAAAAAAAAAAACGAACACGCACACACATACACAATAAATAGCTGCCCTAATTAGCATTAGTCATGGGCATTCGCACATCGCAGTTGACAGCGTCAACACTTAATGTGTTCCCATGAGAACCGTCTAACATAACATTAGGAGGAAGGCCGCGCTATGCCATAGGGAGAGAGGTGTAAATCAGGCACCTGAAACCCTATTAGGCGTGCATCCTCACTACTCTCCATACCGGTGTGATTATCTCGCCCACGTCATAATGCTGCCCGGGTTGTTGTTGTTTTTTTTTGCTGCTAGCTAACTATACCGACGGTCACATTGAGACTGAGCGTATATTTACTGATGTGATTTATCTATTTGTAGCACTTTCATTAGCAGGCTTCACAAAAAGCCATTTAAAAAGGTTGTCAATGACTGATTATAAGTGGATCACATTTAGTGACTTGATGGGAATGGCATGAGTAATCAAATGAAGCAACCATCTCAGACCCATAGAAGAAAATAATGAATCGTTCGAAGAAGGGGAGTAGAATATATGCTCACACAATGCATATGTCTACAGAACACATAATTAACTAAGACAAACATACGGCACAGAACATTTTGATATAGTATGTTCACAGTAGCCTTAATTCCCTACAGGACATTATGGAAAAGGCATTTTATTTATATATGCATCCTTAAAAACATCACGTACAGTAGCTACATAAATAAATGGATTTACAAAAAGGCATTATTTATTTTTAATGGTTGGAACACTGCAGATATTTTTTTACACTCGATTTATCCTTCCTGTTATCTCTGAGCTTGTAATTCAAGCACCACAATTTAAAATAGACAAAACTTCTGCCTGCTGTAACACAAAGACTTACAATGGAGTTGTCTATACAGTTTGAATTACAGGCTGGCATCTTGATGCCCTAATTTTAAAGGGTTTGATACGCAAATGACAAAAAAAGACCACCCTCAAAAGTAGACACTCTCAAAGACAACAACTCCATTTGCATAATACCATTGTGTTTGATAAAACAAATGTCTGTTTTATGTTTTTGTGTGTGTGTGTGTGTGTGTGTGTGTGTGTGTGTGTGTGTGTGTGTGTGTGTGTGTGTGTGTGTGCAAAGTGTCACATTTCCATAAAAGCTCATACATACACAAAAAATAAAAAGACTGAGTGGGGCTGTGAGCAGAAAGTGACAACCATTGGCACAGACATGTGTGGGGGTATTGTTTGCACCATCACCATTTCCCAACTATCCCCTGACGTGTAATCACTGTGCTGGTGCATTTCCAGTCAATATGACTATAAGCAAACGTGGCGGTAGTCAGGATGTTGACTCGACTGAGTGAGCCCAACTTCACAATGCCCCCTCCTAAACCACATACAAAACAATACACACACACACACACACGCACACATCTCTCGGCTGTCCTCATCTTGGCAATGTGTCGCCTTCCGCTACCTCCCAATGGACTGCAAGAGGAAGATGAGGCCACCACCAAACACTAATAGTCCCAAAGAGAAATGGAAGGAAAAGCATACTAAGGGAAGACAATGAACAAAGAGGCGAAGGAATAAATGGACAAGAAATAAGAATGAGGAAAAAAGAAGGTAGGGGACAATGGATAGAGAGAAAAAAGGAGGAGGCAAACAAAGGTTGCTACAGTGTAAAGCTGGCAGATTGTGGACTTGCATACAGCTATTCACAAAAGTGCAAATGTGTAATAATGTGTAATATGCCATCTAGGTTTGAACAGAGGCCATGTAAGGTATTTTGTATATGGCTGAATAGACTAGAAGATTTCATGTTTTACAACAAATTATATTGTTCATTTATTCACTACAGTGTTCAATTGTGACAATGCAGACATGACTGAATAGCAGTGATAAAACCTTGATTTGTCCTGAAGTCTGTCTCACTCAATGCTATACACACTCTGTCATTATACAACAAATCCCCTCAAAATACTTCAAATAAACGTCCACAATTCACTGACAATAGAAACATTCTAGCTATTCATAACATTCTAAACAAAGTATTTGAGTGCAATGAAGCATTGTTTCATTGGTAAGCATTTGAACCTTTTTTTTCCATACTTGTTGAGATAATATATGTTTTAACGTATAATGTATTATTTCCCACTTAGATCCTGTCTTATTGCCACACATCTAGGTAAACAATGACTGATTAAGCAGGCTCCACTGTACTAGCGGTGAAAAGACGAGATCCAAATCCTATTCAGTCTTAAACTTGTGCCAAAAGAATTCTCTTCCTCTCCAAGAAAACTAAATTAAATCTTACCTTGGCTATGCTTACTAATTTGAGACGTAAAACATCTTGCGAGGGGTGCCAAAAACCTAGTAGTTCCACATTTGTATGTGAATCACACAGTATCAGCTACTTTATAAATGATGAGCAGCAATCTCAAATGCCTTACCCACATGTGGAGTCAAGGGGTCGTGGAATCATTCCCAGACTGACTTACAGTGAGTTGGAGATAGCTGCAGTAAGTGGATACCTATAATGGGGATTTTCTTCTTTTTTTTCTAGAATGGCCACTTATAACCTCCACTTGTCTCAAACTCCAAGTTCTTACTTAGCAAATGTTGTAGGAGGGTAAACTGCCCACATTTCTTATTAACTGACAACATCTTCTTGATATATATTTATCTAAAGTTTTCTCTCACTGATCTTCAGATCCAACAGTAATTGGCTAAGAGTTGGAAGTGGAGTTTTAGGAGTGCAAACAGCCAATAGCAGAACAGATAAACAATATTGCAATTTAGTGAGATTGTTAGAGGAACGTTGATAAAAAAATATTCAACGAAATTTTGTCTGAAAAAACCCACAAAATACAGGAACAGTCAAAATAAAGCGTTATAGTGTAGCCTGTAGAGAAATGGTCCATTTCATGACCTACTAAGAGTGGGACCAGTGAGATCACATATCTATGCTCTGTAGATCCTTATGTAACGCTCGTAAACCATGACCTCTTACTCTGAACCCTTAAGAAGCCATGGTTCCATCGACCTGTTGCAAGCTCTTTTCCTCTTCTCTCGGTGTGAAAACGCAACTCTCACCTGGCGAAAACATCCGACTCTGGCCCCAGGACCTGTATGCATTAGCCACAAAACACATGTCATTCTCTACGATTGTCACATTATGCTGAAAGAGAGTGAATGTAACTGTATGCATAATTTCAGCACCTTGACACCTCTTTCCTAAAACAAATTTAAGTTTGTGAAAATGTCTTCTCCTTTAAATCAAGTTTAAAAAAATGCCTTTAGAAGGTGATTAGGTACAGTTGCTGTTTTTGGTGTAAAAATACTCCTGGCTGTATCTAAGCCAGGCGTTATAAGTACCACAAAGAGTGGCAACAGGCTCTGCACTGATGTAGAGCACTGCACTACAATGTAAGCCAGGAAGCCTCGCAAGTCCTCTTCGCGTCTAGGTGTGGTCTATGTATGCTGCACGTGCAGAATGTATTAGTAATTGTGTCCCATTTGGAAGTTAAATGTATACCCTCACTTAAGAGGTGACTCACTGTGAGACAGTAATGAGTGTCATTTGTCATTGGACAGGGCCCACCTCCTTTTGCTAGAAAAATAGTAAAGGGCAGCTCCCCACAGAGTACAGGCCATTGTTTCCTATCTCACTGGGTGATACTCTCGGGACGAGTCACTCCCTGTCAAGGGGGGTGCTGGAGGCTGTGGATATCTTACGACACAGTAGGTCGTCAGGGAAACAATATGGAACGACCCTACAGAGAAGTGTTCTTTTCTTTTGATGGGGTGTCATAAGCGGTTTAAACACATCCAGAATGTTTTTCTAAACATATTTCTATGTCAGACATGTTTTTATGGAGTAATTCAATTTGTGTCCCTCTACCAAGGGCGGCCATTTTGAAAACAACGTCAAATGGCCACCAGAGAGCACTGTGGGGCACTATCCCCTCCCCTTTGCCAGAATAAAAGGTAAATCTCATGCCATGTTAGGTGCCCAATAAACCTCCAGCTCTAATTAATGCTACTTGTGGTTATTAGTTCATGCAGGACACACTGAGCCGAGAGCTGTGCCTGTGCTTCAGCTGTGACATGAGCTTTAAGTCTCTCAGTTGCTCCAACCCCATTCCCGCTTGCACTGATACAACATTGTATTTACACTCACCAACATATTCACACGCATTTTGCATGAATGCTGCATTGGCTGTAATCTAAAGTAAGAATAATTGGATTGTCACCACCAGCCCACCCCACCCCAGGTTTCACCTTGAGCAGGATCTGCTCTATCACTCCCCTGTGGCGGCTCCATGTTAAGCTACTGGCTTAATATTATGTAACCTCTGCTATAACTAATAGCACTAGAGAGGGGTTCACTACAAAAGCAGAGCTATGCCAAAACATATACATGCCTAATGCTTCCATGTAGGGTATTAATAACTATCAAGCTCCCCCGCCCCCCGCCGCACACACACACACACACACACACACACACACACACAGAGTTTGGCAGTTAATTAAAATTATAAAAAGCTTTCTGCCTCCTCCAGGTGTTATTCATGCAGTACAAAGAACGTCCTGCTCACGACTTCAAAAATCCAGTGAATTAAATGTATCACAGGGGTTTATGAGTACAGTGGGGGACACCACTGGCAGGGTTAGAGGCACTTTGCATCAGTTACTCTCTCAAGCCCTGAGAAATTGCTGGAGCCTCTGCCGTGCACAGCCCGCCAGCTTTGATGTGCATGTAACTTTATGCAAAGCAGCTCTTTAGCCGGAACATCGGTAAACAGCGTTATCACCTACTCCCGCCAACGGCATGGCAGGTGGGTGTGCTTTTTGCCCCTCTCTTTGGTACCCTTGAGAAGCAAAGGGTGATTACTCTAGCCTTTCTACCATGGCGGCTTCAGGACAAAATGGCATAATTAGGCGCCATGTTTTATTTATCATTTCTGACTGCTCCTAAAGTAGCCGTACACCATATGGGACTTGCTGTATGTGCCTATTTAATGATAGTGAGTGCAGTCCGGGTAGCCTTGTAGCATTTCTGTCATTATAGTAGTAGTCATGCTTCAGCGGTAAAGCCTGCTGAGTAACGTTCCTCGATATATGTCCTCTGCTTCCCTACATCAAAGTGAAAGTCACAGTCTCTTAAGAGTCCTTCAATTCAGGACCCTCATATTTTTCCTTAAAGAAATAAAGAAGCACAATTAATGTAGAAAGCACACAAGATGGTTTTGTATCCATCTAACATCAATGCAGCTAGAATTGATATACTATACATGTTAAAATATTTCAAATGTATCCTCCCAAAGCCAGGGTTATAGGACTAAGAATATATGTCTCTTTTTCCACAGCAAACATCAACATCTGGCCTTGGTGTGTTCTTATTCACTAAATACGGTCAATAACTGAAATTGTAATAGAATTAACAAAGTGCGTTTTCTTTTGAGCAGCTCTCCTGCTGAAGAGCCACTACATTTTTTCGTGGCATAGCATTAGCGAACCAAAGTTCTGTGACTAACAAGTAAAATTATAATAGTTGCTGCCCTAAATCCATCCCTGTCCCCAGTAATGAACAAATGTTTGCCAATTAAATATAATAATGGTCAGTGTCATGCCAATTAGCCATACAAAGGACAGGGATTGGACTTTTTACATGAAAGAACCCCTTTAATCAATTCCTCACTGTAACAGTAGAATGAAAGTATTGACATGTACAACTGATGAAAATGTAGAGCCCACTGCCCGTTTGTCAATTCTGTCATTCCTATTGTGTAAATTGTCAATTTTAGATTGCATACTGTAACCCAATGTTCTTGCTCTGATAAAAGATGATTGTGGCTTATTGTGAAATTACAATCTAACACCAATCGATCCAAGTCTGGGCCTGTGGGTGAGAAATCTTTATGTTTTCAAAGCTGTCAGACTGCATTGAAATTTATAGCTGAATGTCTTGGGCAGGGTATTGAATGTGAAGCCCAGTGCTGCGGATGAATGCCCATTGTCTCCCATTCATCTCTGCACTGTCATATATTAGAAATCAATCAATATTGATAATTTATGTTGGCAAACATATTTTCTTATACTCCATAATCCTCTTCCCACCTATTCAACCTTTGTCTTGATTTACCAGCATGACATTTTTGAGCAGGGGAAATTGACCACTTGTTAATGCAATAATTGATTCTTATGATGCTTAAAGTTCAGTCACATGCTAATCAACAGTTTGAAGTGTGTGCTACATCCATCTTATGGTAAGGCACTCCAAACTTAAAGGTATGCTCAAATACTTTATGAGTGAGCTATTCATTCAGAATTCATGCAATACCGTGCATAATGCAATGCACGGATTCAAGTCCTAACTTGTGCGGTTGGTACTTCAAAATAAAGCACTTCGACTGCCTGTATGTTCCATGGACTGCGTTTTCATATGGTGTTTAAGCAATGGAGGTTAAGATCCGAAAAAGCCACTGTTACCTGATCATGGCAAGGAAACTGCATTCAACTCAATCAGTTAGCTCAACTGCCTTTAATTCCCCTCTATCTCATCCCAGTGCTCTACTGTTAAGCGCCCCTCCCTCATGTGTGAGCCATGCAAGGCGATCAGTAGAGTACTGAAAGCTTTAGAAATCCCTACTTAATGACTTTATTTTGACTGGCTTTCAGCCTCTGGAAAGCTGCCTGTTTCTTGCCTTTTTCCCTGCTTCATCGTCATCACAGTAATTTATTTCCCCAGTAATAAGCAACAGAAAATGTGAACCTTTTGAACCGCCGACTGTTCTAAGATATTCTTCCTTGCTTGCCACTGAAAAAAGCTAATCAAAAGGAGCTGGAGAATAGACAGTGAGCACATCCAAGTGACTCGGATTTTAGGTTTAACAGAATGTGCCATATGCATGCAATTTGTTTAGTTTCTATTTATTCATGTAAGATACTGGGTTTTACACTA